>JAKOGI010001778.1:0-181708 GCA_029747015.1 Carnegiea gigantea
GGGACTACACATGCTGGAGCACATCAGACTACTATTTTATATAGTTTTTTGGATGATCATCTATAAAGAACGAACAACACAAGGTTAAGGATCGAGATTGTTTTGCAATAGTGGTAAGGTGCTTGATCCCTTTGTTCCAGTAACAAAGGAAGTTCAATATAGGGCATTTTGGCTTCATAAGATGTGGAACTACAGAGGACATATTGAGAGCCACTGAGAAAGGGAATCATGTATGGTCAGGGAACAACCACCAAGTCAGTCCAAAGATAACCATCTCTTTCTTATAGTGAGGTAAATGGAGAACCAAGGTTGTATCTTCATGGCACCTCAATGGTTCAAGGAGAACAAGAATCAAGCAAACACTAAGAGTACTCCTTTATAACTTCGGAGATGAAAGGAAGATTTTCCTGAATAAGATTAGGAGCATATGCTAAGATAGAGTGGTTTAGTAGAAGTTTCATTGGCTCATCTTTGAATTTGACCAATGCCAAAGAGTTGAGTACTCTTCTTTTGGTTGACGGTAACAATGGTTGGAGACCTCTACCTCCTAACTTTAAAGCAAAAGAGCCCATGGATAGTGGAAGTACTAATTGCTTAAAGAAGTGGTTCAAGGGGGTCAACAAATGGGGTGAATTTGCTATGATTAAATATCACAAAAGTTAGATCTCCCATTGGTTTCTAGCTCTACACCTTTAGTCTCTCGACGATTTTATCAAAATCGGAGCAACTTAAGGTAAAACTATTAATGTCGATGCTGACTCATTAAATATGATTTCTGTTGAACAACTTTGAACATATATTATGTTCTTTTCTTAAAGACAGAGGAAGTCTAAGGTTCATATTTAATTAATGTAATTGAAGACAGACTTGTGGATGCTCTAGCTCTAGTAAGAATTGACCATTTGATAATTGCTTCCCAGAATATATGTCCCATTTTTGATGAACCCTTTACTAGAAAATTGCCTGGGGCATCGCATACTTAGCATTAATGATTTGAACTTTGGTCATGATCATAGCCATTGCCCTAGTATTAAAAGTTGTGATAATTTAGAGAATTTTTGGTGAGAAGTCAAAAGGTGATAATTCAAATTTTAAAGACTTCGTTACTGCTCAGGTGTCTCTAAATGAAGAATCCTAAGTGCTACAATCAAACATTGACAAGATTGCATTAAGTGACAATAGTAGAAATCCTTAGGATATTGGATTCACCATATGTATGCATGATATGTGTATTGTTAACAAGTGATGATAGCTACCTAGCCTAACGAAGGTGAAGCAACATTGTACTTAAATTCCTAGTAGCTAGTCCGTACACAAAATAAAAAATATTTTTTTGTGTAAAAGTTGCTAAAATGTTTTAAAAAGCCTTTAAAAACCCAAACTATTTCAAATAATCTCCAAAAGGCAAAAAGCCTCAGCTTTAGAACAATTTTCGACCATGGGGGCTTGAACCCATGACCTAGAGTATGGTGTGGTAGGAGTTGGACCTGTGCAGTGGCAGATTCCCTCATAGTAATTTTACTCCAAAACAAGCCACTTTTGAAACTTAATCCATTAGAAATGTTATGCCCAACTCCTAATCATATAATTACCCTCAATTAACTAAGCATTAGTGGTTAATACAGTGGCTAGGGTTTGGATGTTACCGCCAACCTTAGAAAGATAAGGCTTATTTCGTTAGTACACCTAACATCAACATAATAACATCTTTTATTTTACCTTTGAAGTAAATGAAGTACATTTTGCACATACTACGATCAAATATAATAGCCCAATAACCCATCGATACACTTGTAGTCAACCCAAGACTTAAATAGATGTCGCTGTGCGCCTGTCTAGATCCCGCTCATTGACTTCTTGTTTTCCTTATAATGTCTAACATGAATCTCCCTAATTGCGCAACATAAAACACAAAAATACCAAAATGTTCAAATAATGAGTTGAAGCCCAGTGTGCATATCCCTATACTGTAAAGACTAACATTCATTTTAAGTGAGTGAGGGCATTTCAATTCATTTTAATTTGAAATGAGTGGAGAAAATCATATTAAAATTGCTATCGATTATTATCTTGAAGTAGAACTCAAATTGATGAGTACATATGTACAATACGAGCATTAAGTAGGAGCCCACCTCCCTGGTTGATCAAAGCATGAGTTAAAGTCGCATTAGTGAATTGATGGGCCAAAACGCTAATAATTGAGAACTGGTGGGTCCGATTGATTATGTGGCAAAAAAAATGCTTGAACATGAATCATTAAATATTTGTACATTACAAGATTTTGATGTTTATAAAAGGCATGTAAATTTTTAAATAATACACACAGTAAACGTACCTTAACTTAAAGTCTCACCCCTCGCATTGCAATGCATAGTTAATGGCATGAATAACAAAGAAGAATGACCTCATTTTAAAACTCAAATGGAGTCTTTGTGATTAATAAAATTATAGAGTTACCGAATTAATGGGTTTACTTCACAAAAGCACGTGTATAAAAAATTTTAGTTATGAACTTATATTTTATCATTATTTTCTCATAAGTTAATCAGTTAATTTATTGCATACAGAGTCACTTGAATTTATTTATTTACCATATTGATACTAGAAATAATATGTATTCTTTAAAGTCTTGCTTTGAATTAGGATTGTTTTATTTTATTTTATTTTGTCCTTGGACATGGCCATGAATTCTCTTGTTTAATTTGACCTCAATTATTTGTTTGGTATTTTGTCTATTCTTTTATTTATTCCCTAGTTCATTTCCACTAATTTTATTTTTTTTTCCCTAATCCTCTTCAAACTTTGCACAATTTTTTTTGGGGGGTTTATTTACTGAGTAAGTCAATTGTTTAGTAATTTGACACTAAAAATAGTTAAGATAAAATAAGTAATGCTAACCATCAAAGAAACTTTTACACATTGCACTAGAAGAGTTATTTCGTAGAGTTCCAAAATAGCATACACGAATAAATAGCTTTCTCTTCTGGTGCAATTTAGCTAGCCTATGACATCATCCTCTATTTTTCATTTGTTTATACCATGATTCTTTCTTAAATTAAAAGGATTAATTAGTTATGAAATTTCAACATTTAGAGATCCTAAGTACAGAAAACCTATTAAAAATGTCATTCAGTTTTATTCATATTCAAGGTCCTAGATTGATCTTTGGCTGACCTCTCCTATGAGCATATCATTAGCATCTATATGGTCTATTTGCTCAATTGCGCTATCTTTGTCATTAAAGGAAATTGGTGTCATCTTCACTGAATGACCAATTTAGAGGATCTTGTCCAATAGGCATCTTAGATTGGTGTACTGTGGCTCTTGCCACTCTTCTCAAGCACATGAGGGCAGCTTGTCGGTGAGACAGGTAAACTACCCCATGTTGACCTTAGGGGTTTTTGGGAAGGTCCTTGAGGTAAGCCTCACTTGCTTGCTTGTTTATGCATTGAACTGTTTATAGTCGGCTATTCTAACCTTTGCTTTTTCTTTTGCAACATTACTTTCTAGGGTATTTCCCTAACATCTCTCCTAGTACTAAACGTGCCAGGTAAGTTCCTTTCGCAACACATATGAAACAACCACACTAGTGAAGCTCCTGCCCTCAAGGACATTAACGGACAAACCATTAAGGGTGTAAGCATTCTTTCCTTTGTTTAGTTGTTTAGATGTCTTTGTTTCTAAAATTATGAAGTACTAACTTTCCATTTGCTGCAGGTGAGTCAGGATTCATTGGTGGATGTCGAAAGTGTCCCCACTTCTATTAATCAAGCATGGGCTCTCTTTTGCCAGAGAGTCCTTATTAGGGGCCATTTTAGGCAAGCTTGGTACTTACGTGAGCAGGTGATCCATCCAGTGGTCCCAAACTCAGTGGCACTTAGAAGTTCAAAGCCTGTTTACATCCTCCCCTAACTTGGAGTAGATTGCTAAATGCTTGGGTGGGTGAGATTTCTTTCACTACTTGGAAGAGGGCGACTAATGGAGAGTTCGTTTGAGAGCAAGTGATGCCTCTCGTTGCTCCAAATCTAAACCTGTAATTTATTTATTTTCATTTATCTTACTTTCTTTTCATTGTCTCATTTTGTGATGGTTTGTAGTTTATAGCACCCTCAGGTATCCTAGTGATCAATGCCAAAGGTAGGTTGATGCCTTTAGTAATCTAAGAGAATTGAGGAAGTCAGGGATGCCATCATCCCCGATTTGTAGAGCATTGCCCAAAATTTACAGGGGTTTGGCTTTTTTTCTCTTATCATTGGCTCTGTCATTTTCCTTTTTTTTTTCTTTACATATCATTTGCTATGTCCCTTGTAGATTTAATTAGGAGGAGAGCATAGTAATGATATAGGTAGTGGCTAGACTAAAGGTGACTATTCGCCTGATTATGCAGTGGTGCAATTGTTGTTAAGGGGACGATGTGATTGAGGTAGAATTAGCTTGTCTTAGTTCTGTCTTTTTGAACTTTTTTCTGTGCTAATTGTGTGTATGTTACATGGCACTTCTCAATGCTATTATAGGAAGGTTTCTCTTACTCGTGTAGCACAACTGCCTCTGCATTGTTCGAAGTAAATCGTGAGCTCTATTATGTCCCTCGAGAGTTCAAGGGACTACACCTAGACGCCTTCATCCCTTGGTGTGCTACCTAACTATGCGTCATTTTCCATCCAGTCTAAGATTAGATGACACTTATGGGCAACTCTTCCTCTATATCTTGAATTCTAGTTTCAGCCCTCACGACATTCCTTGATTATTCGGTTCTAGCTCCTCTGACTTTCCTACATAGTCTAAGGTCCAGACCATAAAAGAACCTCCGGAGAATAAGGGCATGGATTAGGATCAATAGGGAATTGCCCCTATTTTGGATGTTCTGCTTGGATATCTGAATATTTTGTGTTCTGTCTTTGGACGATGTATTTATTCTTATTCGTTTTCTTATTTCATGATTATGATTCTTTTCTCATTTTTTGTTGCTTTTTTTTACATCATCATGATTGAGCTTAATTTTTGAGCACTTGTTCTTTAATTACATTTATGATTTTGCTCGATACTGGAGCGTTAGTGTTAGGCGTATGGTGGGGTGGTATAATAAAAGTGTCTAAAAATTTTTAAGGGAATTGAAAATAATTCCATTCAAAAAAAGAAAATTTGTAGAGATTGAAATTTGATAACATTTTCCCCCTAGTTTTTAATGTGGAAATTGTTGTTTTTAAGAAAAAGGAGGACTAATTGGGAGGAAATTCAAAAGAAAGAAAATAAAGAAACAAAGTAAAAGGGAATAGGGTTCTATTACTTGAGCATAAACTTCACAAAATATGTGTGTCAATTCAGATTGGAGAAGGAAATATCCCAAAATATTGCAGCCAGAGGGGAAAAAGAAAGAGGATTTCATTAGCCCAGAACCTCTTGACTTAGTGGCATGTATTAGGGCCCAGTGGTTGCTCGCAGGCCCATAAATCATTTTGTTAGTACATAGTAACAAGAAGATTATGCTGCCAAGTCTTACAGTGTTTCTAATTGAAAGTTCTTAACCTTTCGAATGATTTGAGGTGTTTCTTAAACTCTCTCAAGCTTCACCTCTAAATTCTCATGGCTTCTTTTGGTGCTTTAGCTGTTTGATTCTCAGAGTTGCAACTTAAGTAAGGCTTAGACTAGCATCTTGGAACCTTATGGATTACACCTTCTCAATTCCAACAAAGAGGTGGACATTGATGATGAACTGCCAACGGTAGCACAATGCAAGTGGCGAGGAAATCTTTCATGTCTCCACTTATCGATTGGGGATATATCCCCATGTTCAAGGACTTTACAGCCATGTTGGGCTTTTTCTGTAAAGAACGACCAACCTATTGCCTCTAAGCTAAAGGACTCCTATGTAGAGGTCTTACCATCCCTTCTTAGGCTATCGCGAGAAGAGGTAGATAGGGTCTATGACAGTAAAACCATCGACCTTTCCTGGGTGTTAAGCCATTTTATGATTGGTCACGGGGGAGCATCTGTTAGGCCCACATCCTCTCCTTGCTACATCACTTTCTTTCCTATAGAGATCAGGGTATGGCATGCTTGGGCCCTTCGGGAAGTTTCTTTTCATGAAGTATCATATTCCCATGGTGTTGGTTGAAACCATTTTGGGTTTGTATGATAGGGAAAATGATCATAGTGTACTCTTTCTAGAGCATCCCCCTCTTACTTTGGGCACATTATTCCTTCACTTATATATATATATATATATATATATATATATATATATATATATATATATATATATATATTTGTACCATTTCATGACATTTTGGTTTTTACTTTGTAGATATGGCTTATGGAGCGTTTGAAGCTTAAAATGCCTCTTATCAAAGTAAAAACATAGACTACTATAGCCTTCCCAATCTGTGCATAGGTACGGGACCCCAAGCAGGCACCTTGAGGGTATTGGTGCGGCTTGAGTTTTTGGGGAGCCCTAAAGATCACTAGGTTCTCCCTTAGAGGAAGATCAGGGTTTTCAAGGTTCTATAAAAAGAGATCGACTATTGAACTCTTCTCGATTTCCATGTGTGACCTTCATCTTCATTGCTTGGATTGTTTGTCAATTTCAGAAAAGATAGAAGGTGTCTCATTTTGACACCCTCACACCTTCACTCTGTTACCTTTCTCTAAGGGTCATCCCAACTTAGAAGGTAATGTAGGGCAAACCTTTTAGTTGCCTATCCCTAGGAATATAACTATTGAATCGCTGGGCAAGGCTTACTTGGATTGGTCCTACACCATTCTAGGAAACCATCAAGTGACTAGCAAAGAGCAGAGGTATGAGAAATGCTGAGAGAAACAAGCTGCCTATATAATGACCATGGTGTAGAAGAGGACAAATGATGAAGAGACATCACCCTAATGAGAAAGGAGAGTTATCCTCCCCTTAGTTCTTATATGACATAATAAGCCCTAAAGTTCTAGGCAATATGTTTTTTTTTTAATATTTGATTTATCCCTCTCGAACTAATACCTAATGAATCGGTGAATTAATATTATTCTACCAATTAAGTACTCTCTTTTTTTGTTTCACCGTGATGTTGGATTAATTGAGCCCTAAGCAATGTCAAAGTCATGTTTTCTTTAATTTTGCATGCATGACTTTTGTTTTATGTGTTCTCTCTTTGTTTTGTTTGATGAACAATAACGACTACGCTTTGCTGGGAGCTTAGCAGCATGCTAATGGTGCTGTTGGGTTACAGCGACACATATTTTTTATGCCACTAGAGCCCAAGGGCCATTGATTTCATGCCTCCTACCTATTAACAACTTTTTAAAATTTTTTACAAAAGTAAAATTTCTTTAATTGGTCTAAAGTGGTGAGTTATGAAAACTCACATCTTTCTATGTCCATTGGTTTCATGGCCCGTCTTGAAAGGATCTTTTTTATATGAAAGAGGTCAGTATAATGAGGCCTAATAACTTTCCTTGTGGGTTCGTGATTGACCCCTAAATGGCCTTAACCTCTACATCTCCTACCCAAATTTGAAAGCCTTTTTCACTCTCTATTGTTACTTTTGTGAGTTATAAAAAGCTTGCAGTTCTTTTTTTAGTGACACGTACTAATTCTTCTCATGTTAGGTAAACTGTGATAATGGAATCTTTATTTGTACGAGAAGTACCACTTCTATTTCATAGATGAGAGAAAATGGTGTTTTTCCTGTAGATAATCTAATGGTTGTCCATGTCTCCACAAAGCAAATGAGACTTTATTGGGCCAATCTTCATAATTCCTCATCATCTTGTTTAAGATGTTTCTGATATTCTTATTGGCTACTTCCACAAATCCATTTATTTCTAGTCTATAGGCAGTGGGTTGTTGGTGTTGTATCCTGTATCACTCAAGCAATTTCAAAGCCTCATCTTGAAATAAGACCCATAGTGGCTTCTAACTTCATGTGGCAATCTATAACAACAAATAATGTTGGTTGTTATAAAGCAAGAAACCTGTGTTCAAGTTAGGGTGGCATATGAAGCTACTTTTACCCACTTCATTAAATAATTAATAGCCACCATTCATGGATATTGATCCCCTTGGGTGCGATGTTACCTACTAAGTCGATTCCCCATATGTACACTAGCCATGGTGAGGTAAGGGTACATAGCTATGTTACATGCATGTGCTGGATGGGGACATACATTTGGGATTTTTCATACTTTGAAGCAAATTAAAAGTAGTCCAACTCTATCGTGGTCCAAAATTAGCCTTGTCTTTATATTCGTTTGTACAAAAGGTGTCCATTTAGTTGAGTTCCAAATCACCTACATAGATTTTCTCCATATGGAGTCTTACCTCCCCAGCATTTACACTTTGTAGATTAACACCGTAAGTGATCTTGTTATACAGTATGTCATTATCCTCTTTGAGTTGTGATGCCAAACAACAGTCCTCTTTGGGCTCATTTTAAGGAAACAGGAGGATCTTTCTTTTTTCGTGGTAAGTTAGGATGTCTGTTTACTAGGGATGTTTCTTCATCCTCCCTTCTTTCTAGGCAATAGGTTGGCTCGCCTCTTATATCTATTATGATAGTCATTTTAAAGTCTTCATTTGCGATTGCAATCATGGCTACTAACTTTGCCAATGCGTCTGCAGATGGGTTTTTCTCTGTAGGGAAGTAAAGGAACTTTAATTCATCGAAATGGGACGTTACTTTTTCCAAGTACGTTTGACAAACTGCCAAATTCTCACTTTTCATTATCCAAATATATTATTTATAGGGAAGCTTGAATCCTTATATACATTTAATGTTTTAATTTGGAGTGCTCGTGCGACTTGTATTCCTATAACAGATACTCGGCCACATTAGTGGTTACCCTAAAATCTAACTTCATAGAGATAGAGATAGGTGGCCCTTATGGTGATCCTTTTTAAGATGTCAACCCCGTAACCCTTGTGGTTAAATGTACTATCGAAACACATTTAGTAAGTCTCATATTTGACAAAGACTCATTTGGGGGATCATAATTTTCTTTCTCGTAGCTTCAGGGATGATGATTTGACTTTTGGGCTTGAAATTCCAAATTGAATTCATAGAGTAGTGCTATATACCATGAAATCCTTTCATGTAGAATGGGTTGAGATGCAAGATGTTTTAAGGGATCCACTTTAGTTACAACCTTGACTTTGTTACTAGCAAGTAATGCCTCGATTGTTTGGTAACCCATACAAGGGCTAGGCATGTATTTTCAATTTTGATATATCAAAGCTCCCAGTCGAGGAATTTCTTGATCAATTAATATATGACATTTTCTTTTCCTTTATTTTCTTGGCCTATCATCACGCCCATTGTGGTTTACATTGTTGTCAAATGGAGTCACAATGGAAAATCCCCATTTGATGGTTGTAGAATTGGTGGGTTCACCAAACATTGTTTTTATTCTATTGAAAGCTGTATGGTAATTTTAAGTGAAAACTGAAATGCCACAAGTATACGACTGACGTCGAAGTACATGAGAGTCGTGTCCTAAGGGACGAGGATGAGATTAAGGTCACGGAGAAAAGCCTATCTGATTACCAATTATCTTAAAGCTAATAAAACATACTCAATGCTATTAACAAAAGAAAGAAAATTGATCAATATCAAACAACCAGCAACCCAAAGCAAATCTAACTTAGTGAAATCTATGAAAGGCCAGAGCTATTTGCATTCTCGGTTTCGATATAAATCAACAAACAATCTTAAGCCGAGCAATCCAACATGAACTAATCAAAGCATAGCAACTTAAAGTAGAGCTTAAGTTTAGAACCATAATCATCCAAGCTAAATCCAACTAAACTAAAACCAACCTAGCAAGCACTCGAAATAGAGGCTCAGAATACTTGCATCAACCAGACTAGAAAAAAAACTACTAAAATTAACTCAACTAAAAACAGGATACAATCAAAAATAGCCAAACAAACCATCATCATCATCAGTAGGTTAAAGGGAAGGGAAACCAAAAGCACAAACAAACAAAGGAAACGAGCAACAATTCAGAACCTTGAACAGGGAGACGAGGGCGAGAAGGACGCCATTGACAATCCACTAATTTGACCATCATCATCATTAGTTCACAGGATCGTTGCCTAGCACTCGAACAGCTGCAAATTCAGGGAAAAGGGGGATATATGAACAAAGGAAGTAAGGAGGGAATCCCAGCTCAATCCTGAGCTCATCCCAACATTTTCAACTCCAATTATGGATTTTCAACTCCCGAATCGACCAAGAAAATAGATCAGTGACAGAGTTGGAAAAATTCAAACCCAAATAAATCTAATGCTTTAAATTTGGATGGAAAAATTCAACAAATTACAATCCTAAATTCGCTAAGACTTGAATTAAACTCCCAAACCTAAAATGAAAATCGAAAAATCAAAACAAAAAAAGGGAAAGAGGTCTAGCGATTAATCGAGTATTCACAAGCCCAGAATATATCGAATTCAGGCCATAATTCTCCTAAAAGGTCCAGAAATTAACAAGGTACGCTAATTTGTTGAAGTTTTGAATTGCACATTGAATTGAAAATCTAAAATTAGAACAACAAGATATTTATAAACCTAAAACATCTGACACAAAAATCATTCAAATTACAACTTAAAACCTAAAAGAAAAAGGACAACCTACCAAAAAAAAAAAAACTCCATCTGATGTTGCAACCCTCGGCTTTATACTCAAGCTTCTTCGATTTGGATCATCCATCAAGGTGATTTGTGGATGGTAGAGATGAGGCAAGCTGGCGATTGATGTGAGAAAGTTGGTGTTGGGTAAGAACAGTGGTGTGCTAGCAGTGCTGCGCTAGCAGTGAAGAAGGTGGAGATGGAAGTGGTGTTCTGGTTCTAGAGAGAGAGAGATGCGAACAGGGATGGAAAGGATGAATATGGTGAAGAAGATGGTTGAAGAAAAACGAGAAAAAGGGGGGGGGTTTCAGGCTTTCAGGAGAGAGAAAATGACAAGAGATTAAAGGGGGAGGGGAAGTCACATGCCTCGCACATGGGCTAGGTAGATTTAGGTTTTATTTTATTTTGGTGTATTTTTTTTGCTTTTTTTACCAAACTTTTCCTCAATTTGTTCAACACCTACAAAAATCAAATAAAATCACATAAAAATTTAAAAATAACAATTATTACGAGCATAAATCAAGTATAAAAGTGCCATAAAAATAACACATTTTTGGCACGAACAAATACCTCCGCACCAAGATTTTGCTCGTGATGCATGTCTCAAGGGAGGAAGGATCCTGTTGAATTAGTATATTCAGTTTTGATGACAACAAACCCAAGTGTAAAATGCTCTTAAGTAAGGTTGCTTCAAACAAAGTTCTCCAAACAGGCATACACTGTCATTTTCAATATGCGTCTTAACTTGTTTGCTGAATGTTGAGAATAAGTCTTAAAAACAGGTCTCATACCTTGATGACTCACGCTCAAGTCAAGAACACCACTTCGATGAGTTGATTGTGTGTTAAGATCAGTTCCTGAACTCAAGTAATACAAGAACAACCTGGCAAACAGGCTAGGTGTTTCAAGGACAATCCAGCAAACAGGCCTTTCTGAACTCAAGCGATACAAGAACAACCTGGCAAACAGGTTAGTCTAGGTGGTTGGGGCAGCGTATTCGTCTTGAACAAGATGACTGGATCTACAACAAGATGTCTTGGGTAATTTAGGTTTTATTTTTTAGACTCTTGTTAATATGCCAATCTTGAAAAGTCTCTAACTAACCACTCTTGAATTGGTTGCGCTATTTGCTTCAGAACACCAAGTTTGAACAACCCTGTAAACAGGGTACCTAGGGTGTTTCTGAACTGCAACGGCCAAACCCGGTCACTTTGGAAAACTTATTTTGGTTGGCCAAAAGCTCTAATATATTTTGATAAAATTCCAAGACAGCAATTTAAGCTGTAGGAAATCTTTTGATATGAAAATCACTTGGGAGATTTGCAAAACTGATTTTGGAAAATATTTACCAAAACCGAAAATATTTCTCTCTTATCCTTTGGAAAGTGATTAATTCAAAATTCAAGTTGAGATTCTTTTCCAGATATTTCACGGCTATTTTTAAGGGGAAAAGATAGTCTTTTATCCGCCAAAATCAAATCCCTACAATATTGGGAAACTCTATCCTCATTGGATCTTTTAGCCGTTGGAATTCTCTGTGCTAAGCAAAAATCTTCTCTTTGCTAAACATAGCTGATTTTATCACTTCTCCTTGTTTTTGACCGTTGGATTTTTTGTTTAAAAACTCAACATTTCACTCCCATTCATTAGAGAAGAAAAAACGAGAAACATACACAACATACGCAAAAAGGGAGAAGTGCAAAAGTGGTTTTTCTAGTGAGAAGAATTTTTCGAGCTACTCTTGAGAAAAGAAAAACCGAGACAAGTTGTGTTTAAGCTGAGCTTTCAAGATATTGGCATACTAGGACCTCATTGTACCTTACATCTGCTTAAATCAGAAGCACCCCCGTAAGGTGTTTTGTAACCCTGATCTTGGATCAGAAAAGTGAGTGAGTGGTCCTCAGTCGTGTGGACTTTGGACGTGTCCAATCTGGTGAGATTTGGACGTGGTGTAACCTTTCTTAGAAAAGAAGGTTACGTGGTTGCAAGTTGTAATAAGGTGTGTTACATTGGTAACGTGTGAAGCCCGTTAGTAAAAGTGGTTAAATCCTACACGAGGTAGGTCGTGGTTTTTCACACCTCAATTGGGCTAGAGGTGTTTTCCACGGAAAAATTGTGTGTGCTTTATTTCCACATTTATCTTGTTGATTTTCGCCTTTGAGCAAATTGAAAACATCTGGTGCAAACAAGTCAGAAGGTTGTTTGTAATTCAAGAACAACCTCTGCAATCAGGAGGGTGTTTGTCAGTAAGTACGCGAAAATCGAACACCACAATTCACCCCCCTCTTGTGGGTAAGTACTCCTAAATTCAACAAGTGGTATCAGAGCAGGTTCTCTCACAAAAGGGCTAACACCTTGAGAGATTCTGAAGATGAGTACACCACAAGGAATCCTTGAAGGGCAATCCATTACTCGGCCACCCTATTTCAACGGCCAACATTATAGTTGGTGGAAGAATAGGATGGAGAACTATATTCAGGCAGAAGATTATGAATTATGGATGCTCATCAAGAACGGGCCCCTTGTTCCCACCAAGGTGCTTGAAGATGGTAAGAAGGTTCCCAAGGAACCCATAGAGTTTGATGCTGAAGACTATAAGAAAATGGAAAAGAATGCCAAGGCCAAGAAGCTATTATATTTTGGCCTAGGTCCAGATGAATATACACGTATCTCGGAGTGTGAGTCAGCCCAGGAGATATGGAATGCCCTCCAAGTAGCTCATAAAGGAACAAGTCAAGTCAAACAATCACGTATTGAGCTACTCATGAGGCAATATGAGTTGTTTGATATGGGTGATCGTGAGAACGTGATGGATATGTACACACGCTTCACCCACATAACAAACGAGCTAAAATCCCTGGGAAAATCCTTCACCACAGAAGAGCTGGTGAGGAAGATTCTAAGGATTTTGCCTCGGTCTTGGGAAGCGAAGGTGACAGCCATCCAAGAAGCTAAAGACATGAACAAGATCACCCTCGACGAGTTGATTGGCAATCTTCAAACCTATGAACTCAGAAAGAACTCACAACAAAAAGAGGAGCAGAAGAAGGATGGTGGGCTTGCCTTAAAAGCACAAGAGGATGATGACTCTGACCTTGAGGATGAAGAGATGGCCTTAATGATACGAAAGTTCACGAAATTCTTCAAAAAGGTCAAAGAAAACAGCAGAAGAAAGGACTTCAGTAAATCCAGAAACACCCCCCGAGAACAATTCACAGGGTGTTTGTGGCAAACCAGATCACCTTGTGAAAAACTGCCCTCTGCTTCGAGAAGAGCAGGAGTTCGAACAACCCAGAAAACAGGTTCGAAAACAACCTGTGAACACCTCAGGTAAAAGATTCTCGAAGGCTATGCTTGCTGCCTGGGGAGACTCTTCTGAGGATGAAGGTGAATCTGAAAGTGAAGGAGATGTTGTAGCTCTCATGGCACAAAGTGACTCAGACTCAGATGATGAATCCACAAACAACTTGACTGATCTCAAAAACAAGGTACGTGGTCTCAATAAAGCAACTCTCGAAAAACGTTTGTATACCTTGATGGATACTTGTGCTGAATTGAAACGAGATGTCCGAGACCTAGAACTAGAAAATGAGATCCTTAAGAATGAGAAACTTGAGGCTGAAAGAGAAATTCTAGCTTCACATCAAACCATAAATGACCTTAGGGAGACCTTGATCTTGAACGAAGTAAAATATACCACCAATCAAGCCAAGGCTGAAAAGGAAACCCTTGAGCTTAAAGAAAAGGTCGAAGTTTTGCTTGCTGAAAACAAGAACCTGTCGGCTAAAGCAAAACGCACAGAACACGACCTTGCCACAAACAGGTTGTGGAACAAGTCCTCACAAGCCCTTGATTGGTTAAACACTCACCACAGTCGAAACAAAAAGGGACTTAGATATAAGCCTAAACGAACCGTTTACCCAATCCATAGAAAGTATGTGGGATTACCCGGAAACATTGTTTGCTTTCATTGTGGTAAAACTGGTCACTATCAATATTCATGTCCTTCAAGAAGGTATGCCATTGAAAAGAATGAAAGGTATGTGAAACAAATCTGGATTAGGAAAGATGAGCTTTATTTGTCTAAAAGAATGGGACCCAAGTGGATCTGGGTTCCCAAAACTAACCTTGATTTGTTTTGCAGGCTGAAGTGAGAGAGAACAACCCCACAAACAACCCAGCAAACAGGGTAAGAAACACCCTGGCAAATAGCTCAGAAAATAACCTTGAAAACAGGCAGCTGTGGTATGTTGATAGTGGGTGTTCGCGGCATATGACCGGAGAAAAATCAAACTTTCTCTCACTTACAGCTTCAACCGGTGGGAGCGTGGCTTTTGGAAACGGCAAGTCTGGGACAATTGTCGGTATAGGTAGCATTGGTAAAACTCTCTCCCACTCAATTGATAATGTGCACTTAGTTGATGGTTTAAAGCATAATTTACTAAGTGTGTCCCAACTGTGTGACAAGAACAATTTAGTGGTGTTCTCACGAACACATTGCTTGGTTGTCAATGCCAACACAGGAGACGTTGTGTTAAAGGGGAAGCGTCACAAAAATATTTACAAAGTTTGTATTTCCACACTTCTCCAAAACAACCTGACTTGTTTGAGTGCTGTGAATGATGATATAATGCTCTGGCACAAGAGACTAGGTCATGCGAGTCTAACTCTTTTAAACAAACTTGTTTCCAAAGACTTGGTTGTTGGACTACCTTCCATCAAGTTTAATGATAACAGGGTATGTGAAACTTGTGCAAAAGGAAAACAAGTCAGATTGTCTTTTAAATCAAAAAGGTGTGTTAGCACTACCCGACCTCTTGAATTATTACACATTGATCTATGTGGTCCTATGAGGATAACAAGTAGAGGTGGGAAGAGGCATGTGCTTGTCATAGTGGATGATTACTCTCGATTTACTTGGACCCTGTTCTTGGCCTCCAAGGATGAAACTTTTGAGAATTTTATTTCCTTTCTCGAAAAGGTTGAAAAGAGAGTAGGACACTCATTGGTTAGCTTGAGGTCTGATCATGGTACTGAATTTGAAAATACAAGTTTTACAGAATTTTGTAATACGCATGGTGTTGATCATAACTTCTCGGCCCCAAGAACACCCCAACAGAATGGGGTGGTTGAGCGTAAAAACCGCACCCTAGAAGATATGACTGGGACAATGCTTATTGCTAGTGGTCTCCCTAGGAACTTTTAGGCAGAAGCTTTGAACACATTATGTTACATTATGAATAGATGTATAATTAGACCTACTTTGAACAAAACTCCCTACGAACTATTCAAAGGCAGAAAGCCCAACATTATGCATTTAAGAACATTCGGTTGTAGGTGTTTTGTGCATAATAATGGGAAGGATGCTTTAGGAAAGTTTGATCCCAGGAGTGATGAGGCAATATTTCTCGGTTATTCCTCTCACAGCAAGGCATACAAAGTTTTTAACAAAAGAACCTTGTGCGTTGAGGAAAGTGTGCATGTGCTTTTTGACGAATCTAACTCGTTGAGTAAGAATAATGCACAGGAGGAAGAATTTGAATTAGGTCTTGTTCGAAAAGAAGTGTTGCTCCATGAGAGACAAGGTAAGAACACCATGGAGACAACAGGCCCAGAAGTTGTTCCTCAAAACGGCAGGCAAGGTGAACACCAAACAGGGGGAAACACCGTTGAACCCTATTCGGGACCATGTTCTTCAGGAACAGGCTTACAAACAGGTGCAAAAACAGGCTCAGGAGGTGTTCGTGAGCCTGATTCTCCAAATATTCTGGCTAGAGTAGAGCATGTCTCTGTGGATCCACTTACTCTACGACCATGGAAGCACCATAGTTCACATCCCCTTGATCAAATTCTGTCTGATATTAACAGTGGAGTGCAAACTAGGTCTAAGCTTAAGAATTTTTATGCTTTCTATGCTTTTCTCTCTAACATTGAGCCAAAGAATGTGAATGAAGCTCTTGCAGATTCAGATTGGGTCACGGCAATGCAAAAAGAGCTCCATCAATTTGAAAGAAACAGAGTATGGCACCTGGTACCTAAACCTACATAGAGAACAATCATTGGAACCAAGTGGGTGTTCCGAAACAGACTGGATGAGTCAGGAACAGTCACTAGGAACAAGGCACGGCTGGTTGTTCAAGGGTATAACCAAGAAGAAGGGATCGATTATGAAGAAACCTTTGCACCAGTTGCTAGAATTGAGGCTATTCGAATCCTAATAGCCTTTGCAGCTCATATGGAAATCAAGCTATATCAAATGGACGTGAAAAGTGCATTCCTAAACGGATACCTTAAAGAAGAGGTGTATGTCAAACAACCCCATGGTTTTGAAAACAGTGAATTTCCTAACCATGTTTTCAAACTAGACAAAGCTCTTTATGGTTTAAAACAAGCTCCTAGAGCTTGGTATGAACGTTTGTCAAGCTTTTTACTTGAAAATAATTTTAGAAGAGGCAAGGTAAACAATACCTTGTTTCTAAAATCTAAGGGGGAACATTTATTGATTGTCCAAATATATGTTGATGACATTATATTTGGTGCAACTCATCATGATTTATGCAATGAATTTTCAAATATGATGAGGAGTGAGTTTGAGATGAGCATGATGGGTGAGCTTAACTTTTTCTTAGGCTTACAAATCAAGCAAACTCCAAACGGCACCATGATCCATCAACAAAAGTATATTAAGGAACTACTTAAGCGTTTTGGGATGGAGTCGGCCAAGCCCATTGATACTCCCATTTCTCCTTCTACTAAGTTGGTAATGGATAATGGGAGTCCCTCAGTTGAGGAGAAACTCTATAGGGGCATGATTGGGTCACTCCTATACCTAACCGCTAGTAGACCAGATATTGTTTTTAGTGTTGGTTTATGTACCCATTTTCAGTCTAATCCTCAGGAAACTCATCTTAAAGCTGTTAAACGGATACTAAAATATTTGAAGCATACACCCAATTTAGCTTTATGGTATCCTAGAGGTTGCAATTTTGATCTTGTTGGATATGCTGACGCTGACTATGCTGGATTCCTAGTTGATAGAAAGAGTACCTCAGGTATGGCTCACTTTCTTGGACCTTGTTTGGTATCTTGGGCTACTAAGAAGCAACATTCAGTTGCCATGTCCACAGCAGAAGCTGAATATGTTGCAGCAGCTTCATGTTGCGCTCAACTGTTGTGGATAAGACAACAGCTTAAGGACTTTTGTGTTGACACTAGATGCATTCCTATTTTTTGTAATAACACAAGTGCAATTAACATTGCCAAAAATCCATGTCAACATAAAAGAACAAAGCGTATTGACATTCAACATCATTTCTTGAGAGATAATGTTAAAAAGGGTTTAATTTCTATGAATTTTTGCACAATGGAAAATCAAATTGCTGATATATTCACTAAGGCACTAGCTAGAGATCAATTTGAGAGAAATAGACTGGAACTAGGGTTGGTAAGAACACCCTGAGATACTTGTTTCCAAGACATGAACTAGGTTTGGTAAAAACAACCTCTACACCCTGTTCTCTCCCCTTGTTTGCAAATCTTATTAGCAACTGATGTGATTTATGTACAATGAGTGCATACACTCGAATTGCGTGCATTTTTTTTAATTTATACAAAGAGTGTAGCATAAGGAGATGTACTAAGGATCACTGGAGCAACTCTGCCACCCCTAGTACCAATGAGTCAAATCAAGATCAAACGGCGAAGAACAGGCAGATATCTTGATCGAACGGAAAGAACAGGTGCGTCCCTTGGTTGTTCGATGCATATGGGAATGTGTTTTCTTTAAACCTCCCTCCTTACCAAGGCACACGCCTTTAATGTTCTCATCCGTTGCAAACCTAGAGATCTTTAAAAGATTTTGGGTGCTCTCTCACTCTTTAAATGCCCTGTTCTCAGTTCTTCTTTTCACCTGACTTCATCTCGCTTAAAAGCAAACCCTGCAAACAGCCTTAAACCTTAATCTCTCTCCTCTAGCAACAATGGCTTCCAACAACACCTCTCACTCAAAAGCCCTGGTTCTTGCATCCTCAATCCCTGCTCCCCCTCGCCCAATCCTGTACAAGCCTTTCAGATTTCTGAAAAGCTTGTTCCTAAAGTCAGTCGGGATAGGGATGGACGACATTCCCTTCAATTGTGGAAGGGAATTGGTGTTTCTTGTGGGGTCAGTTGCATGTCCCATTAAAGTAGAGTCGGAGCGTGCACCATCGGGGCCTCAAGACAAAATCTTAGAAACCCCTGAAGGGTTTAGTGATAATTTTGAACCCTGTTCTTTTGGGCTGTTTCCTGAAACAGTGCCAGAAACAGGAAAGACTCTTTTGACGCCGTGTGTGTGGAGGATCTGAATGTCGATTTCCGAGGGAATTCGAATGAGACATCAGAGGAGAGTCAGGAGAAGGATTCTCTCCCTGAGGCTGAACTCACTACTCCAGTTGCTCAAACCGGAGAGAAAAGGAAAAGGGTGAAAATAGTGGCCAGGCGCAGCAGAACGCCAAGAACAAGGCCACAACCAAGGTCTCAGCCCTCTCAAACTCCCTCTTCTCCAAAATCCTCCAAGCCTTCTTGCAAATCTGCAAGAATAGCTTTTCAATCCGCTCCCCGTATCTCCAAACCCTCTGCTCCAATCATCGAGGAGATTTCCTCTTCTTCTACCGAGGGGTTCTCGAGTTCTGACTCTGAGAACATCTCTTTCAAATAGGGGACACCGGTGTTCTCCGAGTCCTCTGAAGATCAAGCCCCTCAAAAATCAACCTCTAAACCTGCTGTGAAGCCATCTCCGGCAAACTCACCCCTCAAAACAAAGCCCAGAACAGCTCCCCTACCAGGCGCTACCACCTCTGTTCCTCCTCCCAAACGCCCAAAGAAGTCCACTCCCTCTCCTATGTCTGACAAGCATGTGCAATTGCTTAAGCGCAATGTCGTCAGGGGGAAGGTAGTAAATGTACGTTTTTTCGAGGAATAGGGTCTGGGGGTGTTCCTGAACAAGTTGCGAGTCCAAGGCTGGCTCGACTTGTTTGCAAACACCCAGTTGGGGTGTTCTGTGCCTGAGTTGGCTGAGTTTTACGCCAACTGCAGTGTCACCAAAGGGGTGGTGATAAGTTTTGTGAATGGGCAAGGCATTAAGGTTGATGCGCCCACACTTGGGAAAATATTGGGAGTGCCCTCACACGGCTTTGCTGTGTATGTGAGGGAAGACAAGACTGCCCTGGAAACAGCCAGGCTCCTAGAGGTGTCCCAACGCCTCAGTCAGAAACAGGGCCTGAGAACACCCCTCTCAGTTAAGAAGGGTGAAATGACCTCCCTGCACCAACTACTGTTTATGTTTACCATCAAGAACATAATTCCGCGAGGTCAAGGGCGAAACTCAGCAGATGCCCTCGATCAATGTCTGGTGGACCTACTGGATCGGGAGGAACCAATAAGCCTCCCTGCAATCATGATTCGCCACATAGGGCGAATTGCGAACACTACCCGAGCCCATGATCTTGGCTATGGGTTTCTGCTGACAAGGGTGTTTGAGCACTTTGGGATAGCGCTCACAAGGAGAGTGGCGGCCCAAATCATTGATGAGATTGGGATTGACACCCTGCTAGGGTGTGGCTATGAGGTTGGCGAAGGGTCAGTCTCCAAATAGGGTCGTCGACCACCTCGACCACCTGTTTCTGGGCAACCTTCCATCAAGGTTGAGGCTGTTCTTGAGGACAATGCTCCCCTCAAGGATGAGCTCTCCGCCGTCAAGGCTGCTCTTGCTGAGGAACAAGCCCTCTCCGCCAAACGCCATGAAGATTTGCTTGTCCTTCTCTCCACCCTTGCCCCCAGCATTCCTCCTCTGCAAACGAAACCACCCCCTGCTCCCTGATTGTCTAGGCTAGTCTCTAGTCTCCTCCTCCTCCTCTCTTAGTTTTGTTGTTTTGGCATTGTACTACTTTTCTTTGCAATGAAATATCTATTTGCAATGCTTTATATGCTTTTCTTGCAACCGTCCTGTTGTTCTTGCTTTTTAATGATGCCAAAAGGGGAAAGAATAGTGTAACCTATTGACAAAGTATGACGAATGAGCCTGACCTTGACTCGATAGGGTGGGTTAACCTCTAACTCCTTGTACCTACGTGGATCCCTATCAGCATTCAATTTTTTTTTAATATATACACTTGGTTTGTCATCATCAAAAAGGGGGAAATTGTTGAATTAGTATATTCAGTTTTGATGACAACAAACCCAAGTGTAAAATGCTCTTAAGTAATGTTGCTCCAAACAAAGTTCTCCAAACAGGCATACACTGTTATTTTCAATATGCGTCTTAACTTGTTTGCTGAATGTTGAGAACAAGTCTTAAGAACAAGTCTCATACCTTGATGACTCACGCTCAAGTCAAGAACACCACCTCGATGAGTTGATTGTGTGTTAAGATCAGTTCCTGAACTCAAGCAATACAAGAACAACCTGGCAAACAGGTTAGGTGTTTCAAGGACAATCCAGCAAATAGGCCTTTCTGAACTCAAGCGATACAAGAACAACCTGGCAAACAGGTTGGTCTAGGTGGTTGGGGCAGCGTATTCGTCTTGAACAAGATGACTGGATCTACAACAAGATGTCTTGGGTAATTTAGGTTTTATTTTTTAGACTCTTGTTAATATGTCAATCTTGAAAAGTCTCTAACTAACCACTCTTGAATTGGTTGCGCTATTTGCTTCAGAACACCAAGTTTGAACAACCCTGTAAACAGGGTACCTAGGGTGTTTCTGAACTGCAACGGCCAAACCCGGTCACTTTGGAAAACTTATTTTGGTTGGCCAAAAGCTCTAATATATTTTGATAAAATTCCAAGACAGCAATTTAAGCTGTAGGAAATCTTTTGATGTGAAAATCACTTGGGAGATTTGCAAAACTGATTTTGGAAAATATTTACCAAAACCGAAAATATTTCTCTCTTATCCTTTGGAAAGTGATTAATTCAAAATTCAAGCTGAGATTCTTTTCCAGGTATTTCACGGCTATTTTTAAGGGGAAAAGATAGTCTTTTATCCTCCAAAATCAAATCCCTACAATATTGGGAAACTCTATCCTCATTGGATCTTTTAGCCGTTGGAATTCTCTGTGCTAAGCAAAAATCTCTCTTTGCTAAACATAGCTGATTTTATCACTTCTCCTTGTTTTTGACCGTTGGATTTTTTGTTTAAAAACTCAACATTTCACTCCCATTCATTAGAGAAGAAAAAACGAGAAACATACACAACATACGCAAAAAGGGAGAAGTGCAAAAGTGGTTTTTCTAGTGAGAAGAATTTTTCGAGCTACTCTTGAGAAAAGAAAAACCGAGACAAGTTGTGTTTAAGCTGAGCTTTCAAGATATTGGCATACTAGGACCTCATTGTACCTTACATCTGCTTAAATCAGAAGCACCCCCGTAAGGTGTTTTGTAACCCTGATCTTGGATCAGAAAAGTGAGTGAGTGGTCCTCAGTCGTGTAGACTTTGGACGTGTCCAATCTGGTGAGATTTGGACGTGGTGTAACCTTTCTTAGAAAAGAAGGTTACATGGTTGCAAGTTGTAACAAGGTGTGTTACATTTGTAATGTGTGAAGCCCGTTAGTGAAAGTGGTTAAATCCTACACGAGGTAGGTCGTGGTTTTTCACACCTCAGTTGGGCTAGAGGTGTTTTCCACGAAAAAATTGTGTGTGCTTTATTTCCGCATTTATCTTGTTGATTTTCGCCTTTGAGCAAATTGAAAACATCTGGTGCAAACAAGTCAGAAGGTTGTTTGTAATTCAAGAACAACCTCTGCAATCAGGAGGGTGTTTGTTAGTAAGTACGCGAAAATCGAACACCACAATTCACCCCCCCTCTTGTGGGTAAGTACTCTTAAATTCAATAGATCCCAAGCTAACACACATCAAAAGAGATCAAAAACACAAAGGTTTGAGTCAGATCAAGGTGGGACGGTTGTGCTTAGGAGCACGGGTAGGCCGTGCCACTTTTCTGGTTGTGGAAACTAAAATTAGCTCACTTGAGCCCGGTTGTATGTTCTTAGTGATGGATGTGTTTGCTAGGCCTTTTGGATGCTTTAAACCATAGAATGGGATACAAAGAAAGGTATGAAGGATGAGGGAGTGAGGGGATTTGAGGGAGCTTCAAAGTAAAAGATTATTAACTTATAAACTTAAGCTAATAATCTTACCTTAATCCTCTCTTAATGCGGTTGATGCAAGCATGAATAGGATAAGCTAAACTCAATGAAAGGATATAGAAACACCACCAATCTTGAGTTTAGGGCCCTTAATCTTGATTAAGATACAGATATCACCACTTAATCAAGGTTAAGACTTGACTTGAACACCACCTTAATTGGCCTAATTAAGGATAAGCAAGCAAGAATTTGAGAGAGAAAGCTTTCAAGCCTTCAAATTGATTTTCATTCAACAAAAGCTATCGCTTCTTACCATGGCCGTGCATTCCTTTTGTAAGCATGTCAAGCAAGCACACAAGCAAGTTAGCACCTTACTAATCCTTTCCTTCCTAGGGAGGAAAGGTCTTAATTAGCTAAGTACACCCGGTTTAGAGTAACCGGTTATAACCTTAGGTTTAGCTAGCGTAATTACATTCTTTAACAATAAGGAAAGCAAGACAAATGATGTTTACATTGTAATTAGCTTAAACATAAGCTCAAACAGCAAAGAAACCAGCTCTCTTGCAATTGGACAGCCGTAAAGTGGTAGTTGCTTTTCGGCTAGCCAATAACAAGGAGGGAACATCTTCTCTTGCAGCTCCTCTTTCATTGGTCGACCTTCTCAAGGTTGCAGCCCATCATTGATGCCTTGGGATGTGTGCCAAGCCTTGAGGAGTGTGTTATATCTGCTGAGTTGAAGGAAACCCACCGATGATGGTAAAAGCAAACCGGGAAAGCAAACCGGGTCCAAGGACAGTTTTCAGCCAGTTTTGTGACTAAGTTTAACCATGACAATAGTGAGTTTGACTCTGGTTTTAGACCATGGGGGGAAAGTTTAGGATGTGTATAAACCCCCCACCCAAGAAATTGAGGTTAAATAAAGTCTAAGTGGGGTAATCAAGCTTAAAGACAAAACCGTGCAGATTAGGTGCTAATCTGGCCGGTTTAGCAAAACACCTTGTTCTCCCTTTCTTTGATTTGGATAATGGTGAAGTAATTCTGGGACATGAAAGAGGACATCTTAAGGTTTATCAAAATGCAAAAAATTAAGGACTTAAGCCTCCTTGGAGCTTAGGAAATCAAGTGCACAAAACTAGGTACAGTTTGGTTCTTGAACCCGTGTGCACCTTCTTGGTATGCTTGGACAATTTGGACCATGGCTTGTATCTTGGAGCTTGTATTGCACCTTGATTGACTTATTGGTCCTTCTTCATTGCTAATGGTGGTGGGGACTACATCATCCTCCCCTTGTTGAGAAGATTTGATCCTCAAATCGGCAAGGTAATCATCTTCGTGGTAAGCTTGCAAATCAGCTACATTGAATGTGGCTGACACTCCATAATCACCTGGCAAATCAACCTTGTAAGCATTATCATTAATACGTTCAAGTATCTCAAAAGGACCATCTGCTCGTGGCATAAGCTTGTTCTTTCGTTTGATGGGAATCTCTTCTTTCTTAGATGGATCCATACGAGGTCTCCAGGTTAAAATGCAATCTTTCTCCTATGCTTGTTGGCTTGAGCTTGATAGGCTTCATTAGACTTTTCAATCTTGCTCCTTACCAACTCATGAACCTTCTTGATTTGTTCTACCCTTGCTGCTGCATCTGGATGTGGCTTCTGATCGAAGGACTGTGGAATGAGATCAAGTGGACCTAGGGGATCAATCCCATAGACCACCTTGAATGGAGAGAGGCCAGTAGCCTTGCCACGTGTCCTGTTATAAGCAAACTCTGTATGCGGTAAAAGCAAATCCCAAGCCTTGGCATGAGGTTTAATCAAAGTTCTTAGGAGAGTCCCTAAGGTTCAATTAGTAACCTCAGTTTGTCCGTCAGTCTGTGGATGACAAGTGGTACTATATTTTAGCTTAGTACCCATCCTTTTCTACAAGGTAACCCAAAAATGACTCAAAAAATTGGTATCCCTCTCAGAAACAATTGACCTGGGAATACCATGCAACCTTACTACTTCTCTAAAGTACAATTCAACAATGTGAGTAGCATCATTTGTTTTGTTACATGGAATGAAATGAGACATCTTAGAAAACCTATCAACAACAACAAAAATAGAGTCTTTGTTCCTTTGTATTTTAGGTAATCCAAGAATAAAGTCCATACTTATATCAACCCATGGTGAAGTGGGGATTGGCAATAGAGTATACAAACCATGGGGTAATGAATGACTCTTTGCCACTTGACAAGTTCCATACCTTCTAAGTATGTCTTGGACGTCTCTTTCTATAGCTGGCTAATAATAATGCTCTCTCAGCATGATAACAGCCTTGTTTTCTCCATAATGCCCAGCTAATGATCCTCCATGAACCTCTCTAATTAATAGCTCTCTTGTGCTACACTTTGGAATATATAATCGAGCTCCCTTGAACAGAAAGCCCTTCTGAACATGAAAATCTCCTTTGGGGTGTTTAGAACATTCAGCATATAATGTTCCAAAGTCTTCATCATGATCATATAGAATCTTTTGATGCCCAAAACCAAGTATACAAGCATCTAATTGAAACAATAAGAGATACCTCCACAATAGAGCATCTGCACCTTGATTGAGTTTACCTGACTTGTGCTTGATAGTGAAATGAAATGATTGCATAAACTCAATCCATTTGGCGTGCCTGGAGTTTAACTTATGCTGCCCTTGTATGTACTTCAATGCTTCATGGTCCGAATGCAAGATAAACTCACTAGCAATGAGATAATGACTCTAATGCTCTAAACATCTCACAATAGCATAAAACTCTTTGTCATAGGTGGAATATTTTCTTTTGGATTCACATAATTTCTCACTAAAGAAGGCTAGGGGTTTTCCTTCTTGTGTAAGAACTCCACTAATACCTACACCAGAGGTATCACATTCAACTTCAAATATCTTACCAAAGCATGGTAAAGCGAGTACCGGTGCTTGAGTAGGCTTTGATTTGATATCTTCAAAGGCAGATTGAGCTTTGGGAGTCCATGCAAAGGATGTTCCTTTGATCACTTCAGTCATAGGAGCCATAATAGTGCTGAAACTATGAATAAACCTCATGTAGAATGAAGCTAAACCATAAAAAGCTCTAACATTATGTATGCTCTTAGGTATAGGCCAAGATCGAATGGCTTCTACCTTACTTTCATCTACCTTCATACCATCTTCAGTCACAATATAACCAAGAAATGTAACTTCAGGAGTGAAGAAAGCACACTTCTTAAGGTTACCAAATAGCTTCTCACGTTCTAAGACAAGCATAACTTGAGTTAGGTGATCTTGATGCTCATGCTCATCCTTAGAATAAATCAGAATGTCATCAAAGTATACTACCACAAACTTTCCAATATAAGGCCTAAACACTTGGTTCATTAACCTCATGAAAGCACTAGGTGCATTAGAAAGACCAAAAGGCATTACCAACCATTCATAGAGTCCACCTTTTGTTTTGAAAGCTGTCTTCCATTCATCACCTTCTCTAATTCTGATTTGGTAGTAACCACTTCGAAGATCAATCTTCGAAAACACTTTAGAGCCATATAACTCATTGAGCATATCTTCAAGTCTTGGTATAGGATACCTGTACTTGATTGTAATCTTGTTAATGGCCCTGCTATCAATACACATTCTCATTCCTCCATCTTTCTTTGGCACTAGAAGAGCTGGGACGGCACATGGACTCAAAGACTCTCGAATCAATCCTTTTTCCTGCAATTCTGCAACTTGTCTTTGAATCTCATTAGTATCCTTTGGGTTCATCCTATATGTAGGTTTGTTAGGTAGGATGGAACCAGGAATAAGATCAATGTGGTGTTGTATGTCTCTTTTTGGGGGTAAACCCGAAGGAATCTCATCAGGGAACACATGACAGAATTTTTCAAGGAGTGTCTTTGCAATGGGGTGAGTGGGCAACGTATTTTCTGGGTCGCTTTGGACGTTCAATATCCAATCCCTAAAGGCCTTAAACTCATGTTGAGAAGCCTTTAAGATGGGTTCACTCACGGATAGCAAACAATCAACATGCTTAGGCTTTTTTTGTGGTTGAATTTCGTGGAGCTTAGAGGGGGATAATGGGGCTAGGGTAATCTTTTTGCCATCTTTGGAAAATGAATAGGTCTTAAGATAACCATTATGCATAACCTTTTGGTCATACAACCATGGTCGTCCTAATAACATATGACATGCATCCATAGGAATAACATCACACCATAACTCATCTTGATAGCTCTTTCCAATGGAAAAGGAAATCAAACAACGAGAATTCACCTGAATGCCCTTGCTTTGATTTAGCCGCTGGATGTTGTACGGATGTGGGTGTGTCATTGTTTGTAGCCCTAGTTTCTCAATTATACTTAGAGAAACTACATTAGCGCAACTTCCTCCATCAATGATCAAAGAGCATATCTTTCCCTGAATGGTACATCGAGTGTGAAAGATATTTTCTCTTCGTTCATCTTTAGCTCCTTTCTGATTGCTTAGAACTCTTCTCAAGACTAAGAGTTCACCTTCATCTGCTTCCTCAATAACCTCATCCTGAGTTTCTTCATTTTCTACCTCACTTTCAACCTCGTTCTCTTCTTCTTCGAAGTCCTCCTTCACGGCGGTCCATTCAGCCAAAGTGATAACTTTTCTGTTTGGACATTCTGAGGCAATATGACCAAGCCCTTGACACTTGAAACATCTTCTGTTGCTCATGGGGTTTGGGTTAGGCCGAAATGGGGTTGCTGGAGGCTTTTGAGGAGCCGTGGTTCTTTGTGGATTAAAGGGAAAGGGAGTTTGTGGCTTAGTAGGTGGGTTAGAACTCCCCTTGTTAAAAGGTTGGTTCCGAATGAAAGGCTTTGTGTATGAAGGTTTTTTTGTGTATGAAGGTTTTTGGGGCTGTTTAGCTTTCTTTTACTGTTCCACCTTATGAGCTAATACACAAACATTATCAAAAGAAACATAGGCTTGCAATTCCACCACGTTAGAATACCTAGGATCAAGACCACCCAAGTATCTAACCATGGTTTGTTCTTCAGGTTCTTGTATGTCACATTTAATCATCAATTTCTCAAACTCACGAGTATACTCTTCAACATTCATAGTACTTTGGGAGTAACAATCTTGGACATACGTTGGGAGAAGGAGCCGTGTTTTAAGCTTAGCTTTCATCTTTTCCCAAGCATGGATTCTTGCCTTTCTTTCTCTAAGCCTCTTAGCATTGAAATTTGTCCACCATAAGGATACATACTTTCCGAGTCTTAAGGCTACCAACTTAACCTTCTTATCATCAGGAATATCCTTATATTCAAAGACTCTTTCAACTGTATTCAACCAATCAATAAACTCTTCAGGATCAAGTTTACCTTCAAATTCAGGAACTTCAACTCTGAAGTCATTGGTATTGGCTTGATTTCATGGCTCTTTTCTAGCCATCCTAGGCATTTCTTCTTCACTTGATGAATCAACTTCGTGACTATAGACTTGCTCACGTGCCCTGGGTTCAGATTGAAGAGTTTCTTCATTCATTCTTTGCTTTTGCTTCATAAACGTACCCAACTGTTCCCTTAGATACTCATTTTGTGCTTGAGCCTCTTGGTTTCTTTGTGAATCCTCTCGGATTTTGCTTACCAAGAATTCATTTTACTTCATCAATGACTCAAATCTTTCTTCCAAAGACATGCTTGTTGAAGACATGTTGGAATTAAAGGGAGAAATCAGCTTGTGGAGAAGAAGGGAAGTGGATATTTTGTGGAAGTGGATGCTAGGCCAAGGTGAAACCTTTGCTCTGATACCAAATATGATGTATGTCTCAAGGGAGGAAGGATCCCAAGCTAACACACATCAAAAGAAATCAAAAACACAAAGGTTTGAGTCGGATCAAGGTGGCACAGTCGTGCTTAGGAGCACGGGTAGGCCTTGCCACTTTTCTGGTTGTGGAAACTGAAATTAGCTCACTTGAGCCCGGTTGTATGTTCTTAGTAATGGATGTGTTTGCTAGGCCTTTTGGATGCTTTAAACCGTGGAATGGGATGGAAAGAAGGGTATGAAGGATGAGGGAGTGAGGGGATTTGTGGGAGCTTCAAAGTAAAAGATTATTAACTTATAAACTTAAGCTAATAATCTTACCTTAATCCTCTCTTAATTCGGTTGATGCAAGCATGAATAGGATAGGCTAAACTCAATGAAAGGATACAGAAACACCACCAATCTTGAGTTTAGGGCCCTTAATCTTGATTAAGATACAGATATCACCACTTAATCAAGGTTAAGACTTGACTTGAACACCACCTTAATTGGCCTAATTAAGGATAAGCAAGCAAGAATTTGAGAGAGAAAGCTTTCAAGCCTTCAAATTGATTTTCATTCAACAAAAGCTGTGCCTTCTTGCCATAGCCGTGCATTCCTTTTATAAGCATGTCAAGCAAGCACACAAGCAAGCTAGCACCTTACTAATCCATTCCTTCCTAGGGAGGAAAGTTCTTAATTAGCTAAGTACACCCGGTTTAGAGTAACTGGTTATAACCTTAGGTTTAGCTAGCTTAATTACATTCTTTAACAATAAGGAAAGCAAGACAAATGATGTTTACATTGTAATTAGCTTCAACATAAGCTCAAACAGCCAAGAAATCAGCTCTCTTGCAATTGGACAGCCGTAAAGTGGTAGTTGCTTTTCGGCTAGCCAATAACAAGGAGGGAACATCTTCTCTTGCAGCTCCTCTCTCATTGGTCGACCTTCTCAAGGTTGCAGCCCATCATTGATGCCTTGGGATGTGTGCTAAGCCTTGAGGAGTGTGCCATATCTGCTGAGTTGAAGGAAACCCACCGGTGAAGGTAAAAACAAACCGGGAAAGCAAACCGGGTCCAAGGATAGTTTTCAGCCGGTTTTGTGGCTAAGTTTAACCATGACAAAAGTGAGTTTGACTCTGGTTTTAGACCATGGGGGAAAAGTTTAGGATGTGTATAAACTCCCCCAACCAAGAAATTGAGGTTAAACAAAGTCTAAGTGGGGTAATCAAGCTTAAAGCCAAAACCGTGCAGATTAGGTACTAATCTGGCTGGTTTAGCAAAACACCTTGTTCTCCCTTTCTTTGATTTGGATAATGGTGAACTAATTCTGGGCCATGAAAGGGGACATCTTAAGGTTTATCAAAATGCAAAAAATTAAGGACTTAAGCCTCCTTGGAGCTTAGAAAATCAAGTGCATAAAACCGGGTACAGTTTGGTTCTTGAACCCGTGTGCACCTTCTTGGTATGCTTGGACAATTTGGACCATGGTTTGTATCTTGGAGCTTGTATTGGACCTTGATTGACTTATTGGACCTTCTTCATTGCTAATAGTGGTGGGGACTACATCAGCTCGTCCTCGAGTAAAACAAACTAAACTAACTAAAAAGAAAGATAAAATAAGAAAAAGAAAATTCTAACTCACTGTCATAGGAATAACGGTTGCATTTAGCGTATGTAACAAGCCCTTTAAACCCCACGGCCTCCTAAGTGGATGAATGAGATCTCGTGAGGGTTTTCAAATGCAATACCCACAAAAATTATTCCAAAAAGAAAATATTTTTTGCTTTTTTCTCAAAACAAATACGTACAAAATTTAGGGGAAGATATATACGCATTCTAGTCAACTAAATCACCCATGTAGCCAACATATTGACCTGCATAAAAACAGAATGTACTTCAAAGTGCTCTATCTCATAAATGACATCAAAGCACTAGTTTTTCACCCCACTGTACATCAAGATTCTGTATCCATCCCAGTACTCGGGTGCAAGTGTATCATCATCCCAAGGCTTAGATTTACCAGACTTAGACTCAATCCCACTTAACTAACACAACGACATTATTCATATATTAACATTGGAAGTAAGCTTTCCCAGTAGTAGTATTGTCTCAAAGGGTAACACCTAATAACACATGTCTCAAAGGGTAACGCCCAGTAGCGCATGCCTCAAAGGGATACTTGTCATTCCAAGTTTTATTTCATCTCTTTCTTTTTTTCTTTTCTTTATCCATTATTTTCATTCATTATTTTCTCCAGAGTAATCTTGTCACAAGTGGGAGAATCATTCATGGAAGCCTAAGACCTGAAGATAATGATGAAGGAATAAACAAGGTGCACGATAATTTTGAGTGAAAAATAAAAGTCGCAAGCATACAGCTTTCACTGTAGTACTTGAGGGTCGTCTCCACAGGGACGATGGAAGATATTAAGGTCGTTTAGCACGAAACTAAACTAGCATCATTCTACGCTAATTAAAACAGCGAATAACTAAGATTAAAGCTTGCTAACAAATCAAATTCTAAATATTCCCAAAGTTTTTGCAAATTCTAATAACCTTTAAGCTAAATAAAACATCAAAACCAAACTCAACCACATAAAAGGAATAAATCTAATACCTAATCATAATCAAGACCTACATAATCCAGTGATCAACAAAATCTATCGAACATAATGAAAATCTAAACTAAACCTCCTAAGCAGGAAATAAGAATGAACTCCATTACCTAATACCACTAAAAACCAAAGAGAATGCAACCACAAACATAATCAAGCTTATAAATCCAGGAAAACAATTAAGCCAAACTTAAAGTGAGCATCATATGAGAACCAAATCAAGCCACAGAACAATAAAACACCATTGAAACTTCAACACCTCCATTAACACAATTAAAACTGCCTTAAGCAGAACCGAACATACGACCGAAGTAGGGGAGGGGATTCTAAGCTATGAAGTAGTACCGAAACAAGGAGAAGAATCAGGGTTTTCACTGCCTCATGGGCTCAGCATAGTTCAGCAACAACCCCTTATTTCCAACACACTAACAACCCATGCTACAGCTCAGATTTCGAGCATCAACAGAACAGAAAGCTTGAAGCAGAGCATTCACAGAAGGGAGAAAAAACAGGGGAGGGAGAGTCTCGGATATTCTAGCAAAGAAAACAAACCATAAACAAGCTTCCAGGCTTGTCAAAAATGAAAGAGTCGCCATTTCGAGTTCACAAAAAGAGAAAAAAGACAAACAAGGGCAATCGATTTAATCAACATTCAAGCATAATTTAAAGCCACGATTCGTACAGCAAAGAATTATAATCAAAACCTCAACAGATTCAAGGCCAAATTATATGAAATCGCAACTCGAAAACAAATCTGAAAATTCAAAAATCAAAACAAATGCCTGAAATCGAACCCTAATCACTGAAATTGAACTCGAAAAATTCATACTAAAATTATCCAAAGCTCGAATTAAACTGACTGAACCCTAGAAGAAAACCTAATACCTCACATTCACGCCGTGTCCTTTGATTTATACCCAAGCCCATTCAATCTCAACGCTTGATTTTCGCCTGATATGGACGGTCGAGATGGGATGACGTTGCGTGTGTGCTGGCATGCTGCAGAGCATCGATTATGATGTTGGTGGTGCCCGATGATGGTGGTGCTTCGCTTGTCGAAGAGAGAGAGAAAGGGAGATGGATGGGGATGAAGATGGTGGAGCAGGAGATCGGGTTTACTAGGTCTTCTTGCCAAGCCAAGAAGAGAGAGGAGGGATTGAGTGAGGAGATTAAGAGGTGGGGGTTAGGAGGTCACGTGCCTTCCACGTGAGGGGCTGGGTAGATTATTTAGGTGTTTTCTTTTTTTTTTTCTTTTTGTTGATGGATGAAATAGGTTGGCCTTGAATCAACTTGGCACGATTCTTCATTTCCGGCACTTTTTCATCTTTTTCTCGCATTTTTCCATAATTATTTAATACCTGCAAAACAAAATAAAATCAAATAAAAACCTAAAGATAACAATTATAACGGGCATAAATCAGGCATAAAAGTATCGTAAAAATGACACATTTTTGGCATAAACAAATACCCCCATGCTAAGATTTTGCTCGTCTGCGAGTAAAACAAACTAAACTAACAAAAAGAAAATGAAAAAAATAAGAAAAAGAAAGTCCTAACTCACTGTTGTAGGAATCACGGTTGTATTTAGCGTATGCAAGAAGCCCTTTAAATCCCTCGGTCTCCCAAGTGGACGAGTGAGGTCTCGTGAAGGTTTTCAAGTGAACTACCCACAAAAATTACTTCAAAAATAAAAGAAAGTCTTCTGGGTTTTTTTGCTCAAAGCTAATATGTACAGAATTATGGAAAGATATGTACAGGTTCTAATCAACTAAATCACCCGTGTAACCAAGTTGTTGACCTGCATATGCACAGAATGCACTTCAAAGCCTTCTATCTCATAAATGACATCAGAGCACTAATTTTTCATCCCATTGAACATCAAGATTCTGAATCCATCCCAGTGCTCGTGTCCAAGTGTATCATCATCCAAAGGCTTAGATTTACCAGAATTAGACTCAATCCCACTTGACTGACACAATTACATTATTATCATAATAACATTGGAAGCAAGCTTTTCCAGTAGCAGTATTGCCTCAAAGGATAACGTTCAGTAGCACGTGCTTTAAAGGGTAACGCCCAGTAGCGCATGGCTCAATGGGTAACTTGTCATTCCAAATTTTATTCCATCTCTTTTTCTTTTTCTCTTCTTTATTCATAATATTTTTTTCTCTTCCTTTTTCCAAAATAATCGTGTCACAAGCAAGTGGAAGAATCATTCATGGAATCCTAAGACCTAAAGATAGTGATAAAGGAATAGCAAGGATTGGATTACACATCTATAATAAACAATTGGAGTTAGAATTAAAGTTTAGAATGACACACTGAGGCCGGAGACTTATCGCGCACATCCTACTTACATACAAGCTAATAACCAAAGTACAGGGGATTCAAGCTAATCAGGAAGAGCATAAACGTCCCCAAAAACAAAAAAAAATCTACAAAATTTTTCAAAAACGGGCCCCTCACCCCCACACCAAAACTTCACAATGTCCTTGTTATGGGAACTAACGTGCTAAAAAGCAATCACATCAGCTATATAACCGTAAAACTACATGAAACCACAAATATATATGAACTAGCACACGATGAAAATAAAAACCAAAAGCATGAAAGTGCTAAAATCAAAATTAAAACTATAGCCAAAACCAAAACAAAAATAAACATACATATTTACAAAAACCAAAAACCAAAATCAAAACAAAAGAAACTAAATGAAAAACGAAAATGAAAACCAACTAAACCAAACCAAAGCTAGATCAAGACACATATAACCAACAAAATAACCATAACTGAAACAAAAAACTAAATAACCAAAACCACAAACTAAAAAAAAAACAAAACAAAACCAAAAATGAAATAACTAAAGTCAAAGTCAACACTAAAATCACAAAAGCCAGAACTAAAAACCAATTCTAAAACAAGAACAAAGCCAAAACCAAAAACAAAATCAAAACTAAACTTAAACAAAACTCGACCAAAACACATATAATCACCAAAATAGAAACAAAACAAGACTAAGCGGCTAGAAAATACCAAAGTAGAAAACAATATCAAACTAAATAGACTAACCATAAACAAAACAAAACAAAATGCGAAAGAAAAGAAACAAAACACAAAACCAAAACACAACCACTAAAACACTAAAAAGGAAACAAAAACAAAAGATTAAATAAAAACTAGCAAAAGAAAACAAAACAAATTGAAACATAAAAACAATCCTAGATATCCACAACTAACAAGTATTCACAAAATCAAAACACAATCAAGGGTGATCATAGCCCACACGGCTCAACATATCCCAAATTGCTTCTCAAGATCGATCACCCATTACAATTGACAGTCCTAATTATCCATAACTAAGTATAGAGAAAGAAAGAAAAGCAATGAAAAAGAGAAGAAGGGAGGGAAGAACGATCACACGAGGTTGGATACAAGTTGTAGCCAAACTATGCTTGATGAAGATGGTGCAACATGAGGCTTATGGAGCATCAACCACTCCACATTAAGCTAAAAAGTATAACTCAAATCAAAACTCGTCAAAGCACATAGGAGCTTATCAAACAAAGAAGTCTAACTCTCAATCACATAGAAACAGTGAAAAGCAGTCAGTTGGAGCCAGAAAGAGCACATCCACCTAGCCAATAAAGTACAGGTAAGGGCCTGCTTCAGCTTATCAAATAGTTCAGCCTAGTTAGAAAGGAAATGAACATACCCAGAACGAGCCAGCATTGAGGTCATTGGCCTAGGAACTATATCATTACGAATGAACAGTCTAGGCAAAATAGGGGGTGCAAATTTCACGAGTCTGTTAAGTCCAATATGCGTATGAGTCTGGTCTAAAGCAAAATTCTTAGTGGCAATGATCTCAGACTCAACAAATACAGAATTGCAATATTCAAAACAGAAGTTAGTTTAGACGGGGTTAAAAGAAAAGGACTTATAATCAGTACAAAAACCATCATCAGAACTTCCATGGACATCAAACTCATAACAAAAAGATTCATATTCTACATACAGAAGATTATCATCTAATTTAAATAGAAGGTCAGCAATGACGGGATTAAAAGAGAATGATTCATATTCAACATGAAAACCTACATTAAGACCTTCAGTAACATCAAACCCATATGAAAAAAATTCATATTCTGCATAAAGAATATCATCATCAAAGTCCAAAATAGTGAGTTTAGTTATCTCATCGCATAACTCCTGTGAAATAGCTTATTGTGCATCATCTAAATCACGAAGCTCAACTTTAGGTTGATGCTTATATCTAACTCACTAGCAGTTATCAGATTGTTCACCCACATCAAACTCACAAAAATCGTTCAAAGTGGTGGGAGGGTCAGCAGAAAATATGACATCATCAGTGATGCCCTTGGGTGAGCTAGTGCAGGGTGCAAGGTCAGGTGATAGAGACATAGGAAACTCACTCTCTTGATCTAAACTATGCAAATACATGCCTTCATTCAAGTCATGCCTAGCAAAACAAGAGGGTTCAAAATGATCACAGAGACTAATGTCAGGTTTAGGAGATCCTAAACTAGAGTGAGGCTCACTACAGTTCTCCCTATTTTGATTAAAGCATTGAGAACATGCAGCAATTCTCATTTTCATGGTCTCTATCATTTGATTAGTCATTTCCTTGTTCTTTTTTTTCAAAACTTACACATGTAGCATCAACGTAAGCACGAAAAGGACAAGTATGACCATCATGATCAGAAGATTCACAATAATCGCACAAAACAGGAGGCATATAATAGTAATATAAGTTATATGAGTTCATGAAGTGGTCTAAAGGGTAAGAATTATCCTGAAAATCATACTCTCCTTGAGATGGGCGTCTAAAAGTCTCGTTAGGTTGTTCAAACGCATAACTTTCCCAAGCTAGTTTTTCAAAGAAATCCCAAAGTTCATCTTGAGTTTTAGATAATAAGTCTATTAAACCTCTAAGACAAATTGATTCAATATAACTCGTTGACTCAACATTTAGACCTACAGCAGTGACCTCACAAATTTCCCATTTTTCAAAATTATGATTCAGTTGAGCACGATAATCATTAAGCCTTAAAAAATAACTCCAAAACGATTCATGCTCGTATTGCGGGAAATGAAAAACTGGCATTTGAAGTTTTTAAAGTTTTTCTCTTTAAGTTTTTCAACTTTTAGGGGTTTTCAGGTTTTTCTAATTTTGTTATGGGTTTTTTTATTTTTGTCAAGAAATGAACTAAATATATCACAACTAATAACGAATAAACAAAGTAAGTCAAAGCGTAAATAACTAATAAGAACGAAACTAAGAAAAAAAAAGTGCTCAAACTGAAGGAAACATAAACTTGCCACTTTGTTTTTGAGGTTTTTAAAATTTCTATTTTTTTTGTGGTTTTCAACTTTTCTAATTTTTTTAGATTTTAGGCTTTTCTAATTTTTTTGGATTTTGGGAAAATTCAAGAAATGAACTAAACTAAGTTATGACTAATAATGAGATAAAGGATGTAAATCAAGATCTATGGTACTAACAAGAAAGTAGGTAAGAAAAAGAAAAGGTGACCAAATCTCATGCTGTCGTCCTCGGCAACAGTACCAAAAACTTGTACGATCATTTTGAGTTAAAATAAAAGCCGCAAGCATACAGCTTTCCCTATCGTACTTGAAGGTCGTCTCCACAGGTGATGTAGATGTGGGTGGTAAGTGAACCAAATCAACTCAAACTCAAATTAAACAAGAATCAACCAAAGAAAAGTGAATATGGTGGAAGATAGTTTGAGATGGTTTGAAGAATAATAACAAAAAGAACAAGGATAAACAAGACCTTGTAATTAAGATAATCCTTCACGGAGCCACTCAATGACTTGATCTTGGGCTAATTCTCTTGTCTTAACCAAGGAATCACTCCAATTGGAAAAGGAAGAGAACCTAGAACACCACTTGAATGAGCCAAATTCAAGATATAGAACTAGGAATTTTGAGACACAAATGAGAATCACTCTCAAAGGTGCTTGTATTACTTTGGAAATCTCTTACAATGCTGAATGATTAGCTTCACATGCCCCTCCCCTTTTATAGACTCAGCAAAAGACAATCAAAAGACTCAAATAACTCCTAACAATTAAAACTAGCTAATGAAAAGTCTAAGAAAAATGAAAAGACACATCATAAAAGGGGGTGGGGGAGGTTACAAGGAATATTCTAGGATTTTTGCAGCTGATTACATCAATCTAGAAGCATCTAAAACGTGCACAATATCAGCCACACAAATATATGTAACCTAAGACTCTTCATATTCCCAGCATTAATCCTTGCAACTGCCTCAACTTCAACAGAGCATAACTTCCAGAATACTCGGCCAAATCACGCGTTCTTGGGCTTGTTAGAAAGCCCTGGAAGTCTATTTTCCAGAATGGGCTCATTTGCTCAATTTGGATAAGCGGTTTGAAAGTTATGGCCCAAACAATGCACCTATCTCAGACTGGACTGGATCAGCACAACGTATCTTTGAGTGATATTTTGCCCAATCAAATGATGTCCAAATTAAATAAAATTGGGCTTATTTTAAAGCTGACATCTTAAGCTTCAAAAGCACATGGGCCCTCAAGTTGTGGGTCCACTTGAGCTTGTCCAAAAATGGTCACAAAAATCGGGTTCCGCAGGGATGAATTCGGCACCAAATTTCTAGCAAAGTTTAACCTCTTTTTGACCTCTCCATAGTGTCGCGAGTCTTTGAACTCACTTAAGAAGACCAAATAGGCACATTTCCATGCATGATCTTCTTTGACCCTTTTCTTCTTTGAAATTGGACTTGAATAAAAATGATGCATATGGAAATATGCATCATACTCCCCGGGTTGTTTTGAGTTTGTCCTCAAACTCAAAGGGTTGGCAAGCCTCTCAAGAAAGGGGTCGCGCTTACAATATGGGAGCTTTTGGGGAAGGAGGTCACAGGGCATCACCTCTAGAGAGATATAGAAGAGGGTGAGGGGAGGATGATAAAACGGGTCATACCTGGTGAGGAGAAGAGGCGGAAGTGGGAAATCTTCTTTGGGGGCAAGGGTTTGGGAAGGATGAATGAGGGTTAAGGCTTGTCGGTCCTTTTGTGGCTTGGGGCTTTGGCACGATGGAATAGGGGTCAAGGTGATTTTCTTCTCATCCTTAATAAAGGAGTAGGTGTTGAGGCGCCCATGATGAATTACATGGCGATCAAACATCCATGGTCTACCCAACAATATATGGCTTGCATCCATAGGAAGAATGTCACACAATATCTCATCCTTATAGTGGTCTCCAATAGAAAGAGAAATGAGGCACTGATGAGAAATGTATATACCTTTGCCTTGATTTAGCCATTGGATGCTATAAGGCTTAGGATGGGGTGTAGTCTCAAGTTTGAGCTTGTCCACCATGGTTTTGGATGCAACATTTGTACAACTACCTCCATCGATGATGAGGGTACAAACTTTCCCTTGAATAGTGCACCTTGTGTGGAAAATCGCCTCTCTTTGCTCCAAGCCTTCTTGAGTAGCAAATCCGCTCAATGCTCGCCTAATGACAAGCAACTCACCTTCATCGGGGCCTATGTTAACCTCTTCTTCTTTTTCCTCCAAACTTTCCTCTTCTTCATGGTCATGCTCCTCAAAAGAAGCTTGGTACTCAGCCAGGGAAACAATCTTCTTGTTAGGACACTCAGATGCAAAATGTCCCATACCTTGACAACGGAAACAACGAACCTGGTCTTTTGGCCGTGAGGGCACTTTTGTGGGAGGTGGAGGGGTGATGGGAGGGACACTTTTGGCGGGTGAGGGGGTTTGAATTTGTGGGGGAAAGTAAGGTGATTCTTGAGAAAAAGGACGGGAAGGAGTCTTGGAAAAGATGCTCTTTTCCTTAGATTTCTTTTGTTGCTCTACCTTATAGGCTAGAGAACTCAAGTCATCTAGGGATGAATAGGGTTGCAACTCAATTACATGAGCAATGGACTCATCAAGACCGGTCAAGTATCTTACCAAGGTTTGTGAGTCGTCTTCTCTCAAATCGCATTTGAGTAGGAGTTGTTCAAACTCCCGAGTGTATTCTTCCACACTCTTGGATCCTTGCTTGAGTCGATGGAGCTTGAGATAATTGTCTTGCACATAGTGAGAGGGAAGAAACTTGGCCTTGAGTTTTTCTTTCATTTTGGCCCAAGTTCTGATTTTCCCTTTCCCGTTTCTTGCTCTTTTCGCTCCAAGGTTAGCCCACCAGATTGAAGCATATTTTCTGAGTTTAAGGGCTACAAGCTTTACCTTCTTATCTTCCGGGATGTCCTCATATTCAAAGATCCTCTCAATGGTGTGCAACCAATCGAGAAATAAGTCCGGATCAAGTTGGCCTTCAAATTCGGGGATGTCAATTCGGACACCACCAATATTTCCTCCTTGCCTTCGTCTCCTTGGGGGTTCCTCATCACTTGAATTGGCATGGGAGTGATGGACTTCCTCTTCAGATTCAACCACCGGTTCATGAGGATGAGAGGGAGTGGGGCTATGAACCCACCTTCTTTTCTCCTCCAAAAGTTGCCCAAGTTGAGTTCGAAGATAAGTGAGTTGTGCTTCTAACTCTTCCACACGTGCTTGGTCGCTTCTTGTGGACTTTGTAGACATGTTGGAGATGCGTTGAAGGAAGAATATGCAGCAGGGAAAGTGGCACGGTCGTGCAAGGGGGCACGGTCAGGCCGTGCTATGCTTCGGCTGAAGAAAATGCAGAAAAGTAGAGTGGCACGGTCGTGCTTGGCGGCACGGGGGCACCGTGCTCCGTCTCGACTTGAAGATTCCTGGAAAAAGAATATGGCACGGTCGTGTGTTGTGGCACGGGGGCACCGTGCTGCTTCTCTGGTCTTTGAGACTCGGATTGCCGGTTTGTGCCTCTTTTTGTTTTTTGTATTTGGCTTTTTGGGATGTGTTTGGGTGTGATGTGGGTCACTTAATAAGCCTTGGCTCTGATACCAATTGATGTAGATGTGGGTGGTAAGTGAACCAAATCAACTCAAACTCAAACTAAACAAGAATCAACCAAAGAAAAGTGAATATGGTGGAAGATAGTTTGAGATGGTTTGAAGAATAATAACAAAAAGAACAAGGATAAACAAGACCTTGTAATTAAGATAATCCTTCACGGAGCCACTCAATGACTTGATCTTGGGCTAATTCTCTTGTCTTAACCAAGGAATCACTCCAATTGGAAAAGGAAGAGAACCTAGAACACCACTTGAATGAGCCAAATTCAAGATATAGAACTAGGAATTTTGAGACACAAATGAGAATCACTCTCAAAGGTGCTTGTATTACTTTGGAAATCTCTTACAATGCTGAATGATTAGCTTCACATGCCCCTCCCCTTTTATAGACTCAGCAAAAGACAATCAAAAGACTCAAATAACTCCTAACAATTAAAACTAGCTAATGAAAAGTCTAAGAAAAATGAAAAGACACATCATAAAAGGGGGTGGGGGAGGTTACAAGGAATATTCTAGGATTTTTGCAGCTGATTACATCAATCTAGAAGCATCTAAAACGTGCACAATATCAGCCACACAAATATATGTAACCTAAGACTCTTCATATTCCCAGCATTAATCCTTGCAACTGCCTCAACTTCAACAGAGCATAACTTCCAGAATACTCGGCCAAATCACGCGTTCTTGGGCTTGTTAGAAAGCCCTGGAAGTCTATTTTCCAGAATGGGCTCATTTGCTCAATTTGGATAAGCGGTTTGAAAGTTATGGCCCAAACAATGCACCTATCTCAGACTGGACTGGATCAGCACAACGTATCTTTGAGTGATATTTTGCCCAATCAAATGATGTCCAAATTAAATAAACTTGGGCTTATTTGAAAGCTGACATCTTAAGCTTCAAAAGCACATGGGCCCTCAAGTTGTGGGTCCACTTGAGCTTGTCCAAAAGTGGTCACAAAAATCGGGTTCCGCAGGGATGAATTCGGCACCAAATTTCTAGCAAAGTTTAACCTCTTTTTGACCTCTCCATAGTGTCGCGAGTTTTTGAACTCACTTAAGAAGACCAAATAGGCACATTTCCATGCATGATCTTCTTTGACCCTTTTCTTCTTTGAAATGGAGTTGAATAAAAATGATGCATATGGAAATATGCATCAGTATGATGCATATTCCATATGCATCATTTTTATTCAAGTCCAATTTCAAAGAAGAAAAGGGTCAAAGAAGATCATGCATGGAAATGTGCCTATTTGGTCTTCTTAAGTGAGTTCAAAGACTCGCGACACTATGGAGAGGTCAAAAAGAGGTTAAGCTTTGCTAGAAATTTGGTGCCGAATTCATCCCTGCGGAACCCGATTTTTGTGACCACTTTTGGACAAGCTCAAGTGGACCCACAACTTGAGGGCCCATGTTCTTTTGAAGCTTAAGATTTCATCTTTCAAATAAGCCCAAGTTTGTTTAATTTGGACATCATTTGATTGGGCAAAATATCACTCAAAGATACGTTATGCTGATCCAGTCCAGTCTGAGATAGGTGCATTGTTTGGGCCATAACTTTCAAACCGCTTATCCAAATTGAGCAAATGAGCCCATTCTGGAAAATAGACTTCCAGGGCTTTCTAACAAGCCCAAGAACGCGTGATTGGCCGAGTATTCTGGAAGTTATGCTCTGTTGAAGTTGAGGCAGTTGCAAGGATTAATGCTGGGAATATGAGGAGTCTTAGGTTACATATATTTGTGTGGCTGATATTGTGCACGTTTTAGATGCTTCTAGATTGATGTAATCAGCTGCAAAAATCCTAGAATATTCCTTGTAACCTCCCCCACCCCCTTTTATGATGTGTCTTTTCATTTTTCTTAGACTTTTCATTAGCTAGTTTTAATTGTTAGGAGTTATTTGAGTCTTTTGATTGTCTTTTTGCTGAGTCTATAAAAGGGGAGGGGCATGTGAAGCTAATCATTCAGCATTGTAAGAGATTTCCAAAGTAATACAAGCACCTTTGAGAGTGATTCTCATTTGTGTCTCAAAAATTCCTAGTTCTATATCTTGAATTTGGCTCATTCAAGTGGTGTTCTAGGTTCTCTTCCTTTTCCAATTGGAGTGATTCCTTGGTTAAGACAAGAGAATTAGCCCAAGATCAAGTCATTGAGTGGCTCCGTGAAGGATTATCTTAATTACAAGGTCTTGTTTATCCTTGTTCTTTTTGTTATTATTCTTCAAACCATCTCAAACTATCTTCCACCATATTCACTTTTCTTTGGTTGATTCTTGTTTAATTTGAGTTTGAGTTGATTTGGTTCACTTACCACCCACATCTACACCACAGGGATGATGGAAGAGATTAAGGTCATTTAGCACAAAATTAAACTAGCATCATTCTAGGCTAATTAAAACAGCGAATAACTAACATTAAAGCTTGCTAACAAATGAAATTCTAAATATTCCCTAAATATTTGCAAATTCTAATAACCTTTTAACCTAGATAAAACATCAAAGCCAAACTAAACCACGTAAATGGAAAAAATCTAACACTCAATCATAATCAAGACCAACATAATCCAGGGATCAACATAATCCATAATCAAACATAATGAAAATCTAAACTAAACCTCTTAAGCTAGAAATAAGAATGAACTCCGTTATCCAATACTACTAGAAACAAAAGAGAATGCAACCATAAACATAATCAAGCTTATAAATCTAGGGAAACAATTCAGCCAAACTTAAAGTGAGCATTATATGAAAACCAAATCAAGCCACAGAACAACAAAACACCATTGAAACTTCAACACCTCCATTAACACCATTAAAACTACCTTAAGCATAACTGAACATAGGACAAAAGTAGGGGAGGGGATTCCAAGCTATGCAGTAGTACCGAGACAAGGAGAAGAATCAGGGTCTTCACTGCCTCATGAGCTCAACATAGCCCAGCAACTGCCCATCATTTCTAGCACACTGACAACCCGTGCTATAGCCCAAATTTCGAGCATCAACAGAACAGAAAGCTTGAAGCAGAGCATTCGCAGAAGGAAAAAAACAGGGAGGGGGAGTCTGGGATATTCCAGTAAAGAAAACAAACCATAAACGAGCTTCCAAGCTTGTCAAAAATGGAAGAGTCGCCATTTTGAGTTCACAAACAGAGAAAAAAGACAAACAAGGGCAACTGATTTAATCAACATTCAAGCAAAATTTAAGGGTACAATTCGTATAATAAAGAATTATAATCAAAACCTCAACAGATTCAAGGCCAAATTACATGAAATCGGAAGTTGAAAACAGATCTGAAAATTCGAAAATCAAAACAAATGCTTGAAATCAAACCCTAATCACTGAAATTGAACTCGAAAAATTCATACCAAAATAATCTAATTGAAACTAACTAAACCCTAGAAGAAAACCTAATACCTCAGATTCATGCCGCGTCATTTGATTTATACCCAAGCCCGTTCAATCTCAAGCCTTGATTTCTGCCTGATGTGGACGGTGGAGATGGGATGATGTTGCATGTGTGCTGGTATGCTGTGGAGCGCCGATGGTGATGCTAGTGGTGCTCAATGATGGTGGTGTTTCACTGGTCGAAGAGAGAGAGAGAGGGAGATGGATGGGGATGAAGATGGTGGAGCAGGGGATTGGGTTTACTGAAGAGAGAGGAGGGATTGAGTAAGGAGATTAAAAGGTGGGGGTTAGGAGGTCACGTGCCTTGCACATGAGGGGCTGCGTAGATTATTTAGGTGTTTTCTTTTTTTTTTTTTTTGGTTGATGGATGAAATAGGTTGGGCTTGAATCAACTTGGCCCGATTCTTCATTTTCGGTATTTTTTCATCTTTTTGTCGCATTTTTCTGTAATTATTCAATACCTACACAACAAAATAAAATCAAATAAAAACCAAAAAATGACAATTATAACGGGCATAAATCAGGCATGAAAGTATCGTAAAAATGACACATTTTTTGCATGAACAAATACCCCCATAGCAAGATTTTGCTCGTCCCCGAGGAAAAAAAAACTAAACTAACTAAAAGAAAATGAAAAAAATAAGAAAAAGAATGTCCTAACTCACTGTCGTAGGAATCACAATTGCACTTAGCGTATGCAACAAGCCCTTTAAACCTCTCGGTCTCCCAAGTGGACGAGTGAGGTCTCATGAGGGTTTTCAGGTGAACTAGCCGCAAACATTATTTCAAAAATACAAGAAAATCTTTTTGCTTTTTTTCTCAAAGCTAATATGTATAGAATTAGGAAAAGATATGTACACATTCTAATCAACTAAATCACCCATGTAACCAAGTTATTGACCTGCATATGCACATAATATGCTTCAAAGACCTCTACCTCATAAATGACATCAGAGTACTAATTTTTCACCCCATCGAACATCAAGATTTTAATCCATCCCAGTGCTCATGTGTAAGTGTATCATCATCCCAAGGCTTAGATTTACCAGAATTAGACTCAATCCCACTTGACTGACACAACTACATTATTATCATATTAACATTGGAAACAAGCCTTCTCAGTAGCAGTATTGCCTCAAAGGACAACACCCAGTAGCACATGCCTCAAAGGGTAGTGCATGCCTCAAAGGGTAACTTGCCATTCCAAATTTTATTCCATCTCTTTTTCTTTTCCTCTTCTTTATTCATAATATTTTTTTATCTTCTTTTTTTCAGAGTAATCATGTCACAAGCAAGTGGGAGCATCATTCATGGAATCCTAAGACGTAAAGATAATGATAGCGGAATAGCTAGGATTGGATTACACATCTATAATGAACAATTCGAGTTAGAATTAAGGCTTAGAATGACATACTGAGGCCGGAGACTTATCGTGCACATCCTACTTACATGCAAGCTAATAACCAAAGCACAGAGGATTCAAGCTAATCAGAAAGAGTACAAACGTCCCCAAAAACAAAAAAATCTTCAAAATTTTCAAAAATGGGCACCTCACTCCAACACCAAAACTTCGCAATGTCCTCATTGCGGGAACTAAGGCGCTAAAAAGCAATCACATCAGTTATACAACCGTAAAACTACACGAAACCACAAATATATACGAACTAGGACATGATGAAAATAAAAACCAAAAACATAAAAGAGCAAAAATCAAAATTAAAACTACAACTAAAAGCAAAACAAAAATAAACATGCATATTTACAAAAACCAAAAACCAAAATCAAAGCCAAAAAAAAGTAAGTGAAAAACAAAAACCCAAACTAACCAGGCCAAACCAAAACTAGACCAAGACACATATAACCAACAAAATAACCATAACTAAAACCAAAAACTAAATAACCAAAACCAAAAGCCAAAAAAAAAAAAAAAACCCAAAAATGAAATAACCAAAGTCAAAGTCAAGACTAAAATCACAAAATCCAGGACTAAAAACCAATTCTAAAACAAGAACAAAGCCAAAACCAAAAACAAAATAAAGACTAAACTTAAACAAATAGACCAAATCACACATAATCACCAAAGTAGAAATAAAACAAGACTAAGCGGCTACAAAATACCAAACTAGAAAACAATACCAAACTAAATAGACTAACCATAAACAAAACAACACAGAATGCAAAAGAAAAGAAACAAAACATAAAACTAAAACACAACCACTAAAACACTAAAAAGAAACAAAAACAAAAGATTAAACAAAAACTAGCAAAAATAACACAAAACAAATTGAAACATAAAAATAGTCCTAGATATCCATAACTAACAAGTATTCACAAAATCAAAACACAATCAAGGGTGATCATAGCCCACACGGCTCAGCATATCCCAAATTGCTCCTCAAGATCAATCACCCATTACAATTCACAGCCCCAATTATCCACAACTAAGTGCAAAAAAAGAAAGAAAAGAAATGAAAAAGAGAAGAAGAGAGGGTGGAATGATCATACCAGGTGGGATACAGGTTGTAGCCAAACTATGCCTCACGAAGATGATGTAACATGAGGCTTATGGAGCATCAACCACTCTATACTAAGCTGAAAAATACAACTTAAATCAAAACTCGTCAAAGCACATAGTAGCTTATCAGACAAAGAAGCCCAACTCTCAATCACATAGAAACAGTGAAAAGTAGTGAGTTGGAGCCAGAAAGAGTACATCCACCTAGCCAATGAAGCACAGGTAAGGGCCTGCTTCAGCTTATTAAATAGTTAAGCCCAATCAGAAAGGAAATGAACATACTCAGAACGAGCCAGTATTGAGGTCATTAGCCTAGAAACTATATCATTATGAACGAACAGTCTAGGCAAAATAGGGGGTGCAAATTTCACGAGTCTGTTAAGTTCAATATGCATATGAGTTTGGCCTAAAGCAAAATTCTTAGTGGCAATGATATCAGACTCAACAAATACAGAATTGCAGTATTCAAAAAGGAAGTTACTTTTGATGGGGTCAAAGGAAAAGAACTCATAATCAGCACAAAAACCATCATCAGAACTTCCATGGACATCAAACTGACAAGAAAAAGATTCATATTCCATATGTAGAAGATTATCATCTAATTTAAATAGAAGGTCAGGAATGATGGGATCAAAAGAGAATGATTCATATTCAACATCAAAACCCACATCAAGACCTTTGATAACATCAAACCCACAAGAAAAAGATTCATATTCTGCATAAAGAATATCGCCATCAAGGCCTAAAATAGTAGGTTCAATTATCTCATCGCATAACTCCTATGAAATAGCTTCTTGTGGCTCATCTAAATCACAAGGCTCAACTTCAGGTGTGATCCTTATATCTAACTCACTAACAGTATCAGATTTTTCACCCGTATAAAACTCACAAAAGTCATTCAGAGCAGTGGGTGGGTCAGCAGAAACTAAGACATCATCAGTGATGCCCTTAGGTGAGCTAGTGCGCGTTGCAAGGTCAGGTGATAGCGACATAGGAAGTCACTCTCTTAGTCTAAACTAGGAAACTACATGTCTTCATTCAAGTAAGGCCTAGCAAAATAAGAGGGTTTAAAATCATCATAGAGACTAATGTCAGGTTCAGGAGATCCTAAACTAGAGTCAAGCTCACTACAATTCTCCCTATTTTGATTAAGACACTGAGAACATGCAGAAATTCTCACTTTCATGGCCTCTGTCACTTGATCAGTCATTTCATTGATCTTCTTTACAAAACTTACACATGTAGCATCAACATAAGCACGAAAAGGATAAGTATGAATCATGATAAGAAGATTCATAATAATCGCTCAAAACAAGAAGCATATAATAGTAATATGGGTCATATGAATTCATAAAGTGGTCTGAAGGGTAAGAATTAGCCTGAAAATCATACTCTCCATGAGTTAGGTATCTAAAAGTCTCGTTAGCTTGTTCAAACGCATAGGTTTCCCAAGCTAGTTTTTCAAAGAAATCCCAAAATTCACTTTGAGTTTTAGATAATAATTCTATTAAACCTCAAGGACAAATTGATTCAACATAACTCCTTGACTCAACATTTAGACCCACAGCGATGACCTCACAAATTTTCCATTTATCAAAATTATGATTCAGTTGAGCATGTTAATCATTAAGCCTTAAAAGATAACTCCAAAACAGTTCATGCTCATATTGCAGGAAATGGAAAACAGGCATTTGGAGTTTTTAAATTTTTTTGAAGTTTTTTAATTTTTAGGGATTTTCAAGTTTTTCTAATTTTTTTAATAGGCTTTTGGATTTTTTTCAGGAAATGAACTAAATACATCACAACTAATAACGAATCAACAAAGTAAGTCAAAGCATAAACAACTAGTAAGAACGAAACTAAGAAAAAGAAGAGTACTCAAACTGAGGGAAACATAAACTTGCCACTCTGTTTTTGAGGTTTTTAAAATTTCTAATCTTTTTTTTTTTGTGTGGTTTTCAAGTTTTCTAATATTTTTTGATTTTAGGCTTTTCTAATTTTTTTGGATTTTGCGAAAATTCAAGAAATGAACTAAACTAAGTCATAATTAAGAACGAAATAAAGGAAGTAAATCAAGATCTATGCTACTAACAAGAAAGTAGCTAAGAAAAAGAAAATGTGACCGAATCTCATACCGTCGTCCCCGGTAACGGCTCCAAAAATGTTTACGATAATTTTGAGTGAAAAATAAAAGCCGTAAGCATACAGCTTTCGCTGTAGTACTTGAGGGTCGTCTCGACAGGGATGGTGGAAGAGATTAAGGTCATTTAGCACAAAATTAAACTAGCATCATTCTAGGCTAATTAAAACAGCGAATAATTGAGATTAAAGCTTGCTAACAAATCAAATTCTAAATATTCGTTAAATATTTGCAAATTCTAATAACCTTTAACCTAGATAAAACATCAAAACCAAAGTCAACTGCATAAAAGGAATAAATCTAATACTCAATCATAATCATGACCAACATAAACCAAGGATCAACATAATCCATGATCGAACATAATAAAAATCTAAACTAAACCTCTTAAGTTGGAAATAAGAATGAACTCCATTATCCAATACTACTAGAAACAAAAGAGAATGCAACCACAAACATAATCAAGCTTATAAATCCAGGAAAACAATTAAGCCAAACATAAAGTGAGCATTATATGAGAACCAAATCAAGCCACAGAACAACAGAACTCCATTGAAACGTCAACACCTCCATTTACACCATTAAAACTGCCTCCAGCAGAACTGAACATAGGACCAAAGGAGGGGAGGGAATTCTAAGCTATTCAGTAGTACCGAAATAAGGAGAAGAATTAGGGTCTTCACTGCCTCATGAGCTCAACATAGTCCAGCAACTGCCCCTCATTTCTAGCACACTGACAACCCGTGCTACAGCCCAGATTTCGAGCATCAACAGAATAGAAAGCTTGAAGCAAAGCATTCACAGAAGGGGGAAAAAAACAGGGGAGGGGGAGTATCGGATATTCCAGCAAAGAAAACAAACAATAAACGAGCTTTCAGGCTTGTCAAAAATGAAGGAGTCGCCATTTCGAGTTCACAAACAGAGAAAGAAGACAAACAAGGGCAACCAATTTAATCAACATTCAAACAAAATTTAAGGATACAATTTGTAAAACAAAGAATTGTAATCAAAACGTCAAAAGATTCAAGGGCAAATTACATGAAATTGCAGCTTGAAAGTAGATCTGAAAATTCAAAAATCAAAACAAATGCCTGAAATTGAACCCTAATCATTGAAATTGAACTCAAAAAATTCATACTAAAATTACCTAAGGCTTGAATTAAAACTAACTAAACTCTAAAAGAAAACCTAATACCTCAGTTTCACGCTGCGTCCTTTGATTTATACCCAAGCCCGTTCAATCTCAACCCTTGATTTCTGCCTGATGTGGACGGTTGAGATGGGATGACGTTGTGTGTGTGCTAGCGTGCTGCGGAGCATCAATGGTGATGCTGATGGTGGTCGACGATGGTGGTGTTTCGCTTGTCGAAGAGAGAGAGAGAGAGAGAGATGGATGGGGATGAAGATGTGGAGTAGGGGATCGGTTTACTGGGTCTTCTTGCCCAGCCGAGAAGAGAGAGGAGGGATTGAGTGAGGAGATTAAGAGGTGGGGTTAAGAGGTCATGTGCCTTGCACGTGAGGGGCTGGGTAGATTATTTAGGTGTTTTCTTTTTTTTCTTTTTGTTGATGGATGAAATAGGTCGTGCTTGAATCAACTTGGCCCGATTCTTCATTTTTGGCATTTTTTCATCTTTTGCTCGCATTTTTCCATAATTATTCAATACCTACAAAACAAAATAATTCAAACAAAAACCTAAAAATGACAATTATAACAGGCATAAATCTGGCATGAATGTATCGTAAAAATGACACATTTTTGGCATGAACAAATACCTCCGCACTAGGATTTTGCTAGTCCCCGAGTAAAACAAACTAAACTAACTAAAAGAAAATGAAAAACATAAGAAAACTAAAGTCCTAACTCACTGTTGTAGGAATCACAGTTGCATTTAGTGTATGCAACAAGCCCTTTAAACCCCTCGGTCTCCCAAGTGGATGAGTGAGGTCTTGTGAGGGTTTTCAAGTGAACTAGCCGCAAAAATTATCTCAAAACTAAAAGAAAATCTTTTTGGTTTTTTTCTTAAAGCTAATATGCACAGAGTTAGGGAAAGATATGTACACGTTCTAATTAACTAAATCACCCATGTAACCAAGTTATTGACCTGCATATGCACATAATGTACTTCAAAGCCTCTACCTCATAAATGACATTAGGACACTAATCTTTCACCCTATTGAACATCAAGATTTTGAATCCATCCTAGTGCTCGTGTGTAAGTGTGTCATCATCCCAATTACCAGAATTAGACTCAATCCCACTTGACTGACACAACTACATTATTATCATATTAAAATTGGAAGCAAGCTTTCCCAGTAGCAGTATCGCCTTAAAGGGTAACACCCAGTAGCATGTACCTCAAAGGGTAGCGCGTGCCTCAAAGGATAACTTGTCATTCCAAATTTTATTCCATCTCTTTTTCTTTTTCCTTTCTTTATTCATAATTTTTTTTCTCTTCTTTTTTTCAGAGTAATTGTGTCACAAGTAAGTGGGAGAATCATGCATAGAATCCTAAGACCTAAAGATAATGATAAAGGAATAGCAAGGATTGGATTACACATCTATAATGAACAATTGGAGTTAGAATTAAGCCTTAGAATGACATACTAAGGCCAGAGACTTATCGTGCACATCCTACTTACATACAAGCTAATAACCAAAGCACAGGGGATTCAACCTATTCAAAAAGAGTACAAACGTCCCTAAAAACAAAAAAATTTTCAAAATTTTTCAAAAATGGGCACCCCATCCCCACACCAAAACTTCACAATGTTCTCATTGTGGGAACTAAGGCACTAAAAAGCAATCACATCAGCTACACAACTGTAAAACTACACGAAACCACAAACATATATGAACTAGGACATGATGAAAATAAAAACCAAAAACATAAAAGAGCTAAAATCAAAGTTAAAACTATAACTAGAACCAAAACAAAAATAAACATACATATTTACAGAAACCAAAAACCAAAATCAAAACCAAAAAAAAGTAAATGAAAAACAAAAACCAAAACCAACCAAACTAAACCAAAACTAGACTAAGACACATATAACCAACAAAATAACCATAAGTAAAACCAAAAACTAAATAACCAAAACCAAAAGCCAAAAAAAAAAAAAAAAACAAAACCAAAAATGAAATGACCAAAGTTAAAGTCAACACCACAATAACAAAATCTAGAACTAAAAATCAATTCTAAAACAAGAACAAAGCCAAAACCAAAAAGAAATCAAAACAAAACCTAACAAAACTAGACCAAATCACACATAATCACCAAAATAGAAACAAAACAAGACTAAGCAGCTACAAAATACCAAACTAGAAAACAATATCAAACTAAATAGACTAACCATAAACGAAACAACACAAAATGCAAAAGAAAAGAAATAAAACATAAAACCAAAACACAATCACCAAAACACTAAAAAGGAAACAAAAACAAAAGATTAAACAAAAACTAGCCCCAAAAAAAAAAAAACAAATTGAAACATAAAAACAATCCTAGATATCCACAACTAACAAGTATTCATAAAATCAAAACACAATCAAGGGTGATCGTAGCCCACACGGCTCAACATATCCCAAATTGCTCATCAAGATCGATCACACATTACAATTAACAATGCTAATTATCCACAACTAAATACAAAAAAAGAAAGAAAAGAAATGAAAAAGAGAAGAAGAGAGGGTGGAACGATCATACCAGGTTGGATACAGGTTGTAGCCAAACTATGCCTCACGAAGATGATGCAACATGAGGCTTATGGAGCATTAACCACTCCATATTAAGCTGAAAAGTACAACTAAAATCAAAACTCGTCAAGGGACATAGCAGCTTATCAGACAAAGAAGCCCAACTCTCAAGCACATAGAAACAGTGAAAAGCAATGAGTTAGAGCCAGAAAGAGTACATCCACCTAGCCAATAAAGCACAGGTAAGGACCCGCTTTAGCTTATTAAATAGTTAAGCCCAATCATAAAGGAAATGAACATACTCAGAACGAGCCAGTATTGAGGTCTAAAGCAAAATTCTTAGTTGTAATGATCTCAGACTCAACAAATGCAGAACTGCAATATTCAAAAAGAAAGTTAGTTTGGATGGGGTCAAAAGAAAAGGACTCATAGCCAGCACAAAAACCATCATCAGAACTTCCATGGACATCAAACACACAAGAAAAAAATTCATATTCTACATGCAGAAGATTATCAGCTAATTTAAATAGAAGGTCAGGAATGACGGGATCAAAAGAGAATGATTCATATTCAACATGAAAACCCACATCAAGACCTTTAGCAACATCAAACCCACATGAAAAAGATTTATGTTCTACATAAAGAATATCATCATCAAAGTCTAAAATAGTGGGTTCAGTTATCTCATCGCATAACTCCTGTGAAATAGATTCTTGTGGCTCATCTAAATCACGGGGCTCAACTTCAGGTGTGATCCTTATATCTAACACACTAACAGTATCAGATTATTCACCCACATAAAACTCACAAAAGTTGTTCAGAGTGGTGGGTGGGTCGGCAGAAATTATGACATCATCAGTGATGCCCTTAGGTGAGCTAGTGCGCGGTGCAAGGTCAGGTGATAGAAACATAGGGAAGTCACTCTCTTAATCTAAACTAGGCAAATACATGGCTTCATACAAGTCAGGCCTAGCTAAATAAGTGGTCTCAAAATCATCATAGAGACTAATGTCAAGTTTAGGAGATCCTAAACTAGAGTCAGGCTCACTACAATTATCCCTATTTTGATTAAAACATTGAGAACATGAAGCAATTTGCACTTTCATGGTTTCTATCATTTAATCAGTCATTTCATTGATCTTCTTTTCAAAGCTTACACATGTAGCATCAACATAAGTATAAAAGGACAAGTATGAGCATCGTGATCAAAAGATTCACTATAATCGCACAAAACAGGAGGCATATAACAGTAATATGGGTCATATGAATTAATAAAGTGGTCTGAAGGATAAGAATTAGCCTGAAAATCATACTCTCCATGAGTTGGGTATCTACAAGTCTGGTTAGCTTGTTCAAATGCATAGGTTTCCCAAACTAGTTTTTCAAAGAAACCCCAAAGTTCATCTTGAGTTTTAGATAATAATTCTATTAAATCTCCAGGACAAATTGATTCAACATAATTCCTTGACTCAACATTTAGACCCACAGCAATGACCTCACAAATTTTTCATTTTTCAAAATTATGATTCAGTTGAGCATGATAATCATTAAACCTTAAAAGATAACTCCAAAACGGTTCATGCTTATATTGCGGGAAATGAAAAACTGGCATTTGAAGTTTTTAAAGTTTTTTAAAGTTTTTTAATTTTTAGGGGTTTTCAACTTTTTCTAATTTTTTTAATGGGTTTTTGGATTTTTTTTAAAAAATGAACTAAATATATCACAACTAATAATGAATAAACGAAGTAAGTCAAAGCATAAACAACTAAATAGAACGAAACTAAGAAAAAGAAAAATGCTCAAACTGAAGGAAACATGAACTTGCCACTTTGTTTTTGAGGTTTTTAAAATTTCCAATCGTTTTTTTTTTTTGGTTTTCAAGTTTTCTAATTTTTTTGGATTTTGCGCTTTTCTAATTTTTTTGGATTTTGCGAAAATTCATGTAAGGAACTAAACTAAGTCATAATTAATAACGAAACAAAGGAAGTAAATCAAGATCTATGCTACTAACAAGAAAGTAGGTAAGAAAAAGAAAATGTGACCGAATGTCATCCCGTCGTCCCCGGTAACAGCTCCAAAAAATTTTACGATAATTTTAAGTGAAAAATAAAAGCCGCAAGCGTACAGCTTTTGCTATAGTACTTAAGGGTCGTCTCCATAGGGACGATGGAAGAGATTAAGGTCGTTTAGCACGAAATTAAGCTAGCATCATTCTAAGCTAATTAAAATAGCAAATAACTGAGATTAAAGCTTGCTAACAAATCAAATTATTAATATTCCTTAAATGTTTGCAAATTCTAATAACCTTTAACCTAGGTAAAACATCAAAACCAAACTCAACCACATAAAAGGAATAAATCTAATGCTCAATCATAATCATGACCAACATAATCCAATATAATGAAAATCTAAACTAAACCTCTTAAGCTGGAAATAAGAATGAACTCCATTATCCAATACTACTAGAAACAAAAGTGAATGCAACCACAAACATAATCAGGCTTATAAATCTAGGAAAACAATTAAGCCAAACATAAAGTGGGCATTATATGAGAACCAAATCAAGCCACAGAACAACAAAACACCATTGAAACGTCAACACCTCCATTAACACCATTAAAACTGCCTTAAGCATAACTAAACATAGGACTAAACAAGGGCTATTCAGTAGTACCAAAATAAGGAGAAGAATTAGGGTCTTCACTGCATCATGAGCTCAGCATAGTCCAGCAACTGCCCCTCATTTCCAGCACACTAACAACCCGTGCTACAGCCCAGATTTTGAGCATCAACAAAATAGAAAACTTGAAGCAGAGCATTCACAAAAGGAAAAAAAAAACATGGGAGGGGGAGTCTCGGATATTCCAGCAAAGAAAACAAACCATAAATGAGCTTCCAGGCTTGTCAAAAGTGGAGGAGTCGCCATTTCGAGTTCACAAACAGAGAAAGAAGTCAAACAAGGGCAACCGATTTAATCAACATTCAAGCAAAATTTAAGGATACAATTTGTAAAGCAAAGAATAATAATCAAAACCTCAATAGATTCAAGGCCAAATTACATGAAATTGCAGCTCGAAAACAAATCTGAAAATTCAAAAATCAAAACAAATGCCTGAATCGAACCCTAATCATTGAAATTAAACTCGAAAAATTCATACTAAAATTACCTAAAGCTTGAATTAAAGCTAACTAAACCCTAAAAGAAAACCTAATACCTCAGATTCACGGCGCGTCCTTTGATTTATACCCAAGCCCGTTCAATCTCAACCCTTGATTTTCTGCCTGATGTGGATGGTCGAGATGGGATGACATTGCATGTGTGCTGGCGTGCTACAGAGCATCAATGGTGATGCTAATGGTGCTCGACAATGGTGGTGTTTTGCTTGTTGAAGAGAGAGAGGGGGGAGATGGATGGGGATGAAGATGGTGAAGCAGGGGATCGGGTTTACTGGGTCTTCTTGCCTAGCCGAGAAGAGAGAGGAGGGATTGAGTGAAGAGATTAAGAGGTGGGGGTTAGGAGGTCACATGCCTTGCACGTAAGAGGCTGCGTAGATTATTTAGGTGTTTACTTTTTTTTCTTTTTGTTGATAGATGAAATAGGTTGGGCTTGAATCAACTTGGCTCGATTCTTCATTTCCAGCATTTTTTCGTCTTTTTCTCACATTTTTTCATAATTATTCAATACCTACAAAACAAAATAAAATCAAATAAAAACCTAAAAATAGCAATTATAACGAGCATAAATCAGGCATGAAAGTATCGTAAAAATGACACATTTTTAGCATGAACACAAGAATTGGATTACACATTTATAATGAACAATTAGAGTTAGAATTAGGGCTTAGAATGTCACACTGAGGTCGAAGACTTTTCATGCGCATCCTACTTATATACAAGCTAATAACCAAAGTACATGGGATTTAAGCTAATCACACATGGTACAAAATGTCCCCCAAAAACAAAACGAAAAACTTTTTGTATTTTTCAAAATTTTTCAAAGAAAAGTATGTACACATGGGTACCCCACCCCCACACCAAAATCTCACAATGTCCTCATTGGGATTGGAACAGACACATGAAGACTAAAAAAAGTCTAAAAAGCCTAAAAATAAAACAACCAATCATAGAAAAAGAAAAGCAACCAACTATACAAAAAGAAACTGGACTAAGACAACGAAAGAAGAAAAGAAAGAAAGAAGAAAAAGAGAAGTGAAGAAATTTCTAGCAAACCAGGTTGGGTGCTAAGTACACCCAAACTATCTCAGATCACAATCACCGATCACGGCTCGGTTCGTTGAGTATCAGACACTCCACATCTTCTTGGCTCAGAAGCTCCAAAAATTGTTTCAAACGCTAGCCATTCACTTTGAAGGTGGCACCACTCTTAGGATCCTGAATTTCAACTACACCATAGGGAAAAACATATGAGACAATATAAGGACCTGCCTATCGGGAGCTCAATTTCCCTAGAAATAGATGAAGCCTGAGTCACACAAGAGGACTTTCATTCCCGAGGCGAACTCTCTCCTAAAAATATGTCGATCATGAAACAACTTCGCCCTCTCTTTATAAGATCGAGCACTCTCATATGCCTCAGCTCTAATCTCATCAAGCTCACTCAGTTGCAGTCGTCTCTCCTCACCTACCTTAGTCAAGTCATAATTGAGCTTCTTAATGGCCCACCAAGCTTTATGCTCTATCTCTACAGATAAATGACAAAGGCTTACCATAAACTATCCTTTAAGGTGACATACCTAAGTAAGTTTTGAAAGCCATCCTATATGCCCAAAGAGCATCCACCAGCTTGTCAACCCAGTCTTTCATATTCCTAATCACTATTTTTTTTAAATCTGCTTTATCTGCCGATTGGACATTTGAACCTGGCCACTGGTTTGGCAATGGTAGGGAGTAGCAAGCCTATGGACTATGAAATACCTCTTCAATAAGGCATCAAAAGATCTATTATTAAAATGGGTGTCCTGATCACTAATGATAGCACGGGGCATACCAAATCGAACAAAGATATTCTCCCTAAGAAATTTCATAACAAATTTAGCTTCGTTGGTCCTAGAAAGGATGGGCTCAACCTATTTAGAAACATAGTCCACAGCTAACAAAATATAATTATTTCCAAAGGAAAATGGAAATGGTCCCATAAAGTCAATACCCCACACATCAAAAACCTCTACAATAATGATGGGGTTCAGTGGCATCATATTTCTTATGCTTATTCTACCCGACTGCTGGCATCTAGGGCAACTCTTGCAGCACTCAAATGCATCCTTAAACAAAGTAGGCTAGTAAAAACCACATTAAAGAACCTTGGCTACTGTCTTCCTACAACTAAAATGCCCCCCACATGCCTGGTCATGACAAAAAGAAAAGACACTTCTCACCTCATGGTCGGGAATGCACCTCCTAAAAACTTGGTCAGAGCAGTACTCAGACAGATAAGAGTCATCCCAAATAAAGAATTTTACAAGGTGGAAGAATCTATCTCTGTTATTCTTAGTCCAACCCTCAGGGATCCTACCAGCAACTAAGTAGTTCACAATATCACCATACTAAGGATCAGGGTAAACCGCATACAATTGCTCATCAAGAAAGCACTCAGAAACACTAGACTCATTCTCTCTATCATAGAAGATCCTGGATAGATGGTTAGCTACAAGGTCTTCAAACTCTTTCTTATCCTTAATTTCACAGTCAAATTCTTGCAAAAGCAAAATCCATCTCACAAGTCTAGGCTTAGCATCCTTCTTAGAAATAAGGTGCTTAAGGGCAGAGCGGTCAGTATAAATAATTACATGTGACCCAATCAGATACGGTCTAAATTTTTTAAAACCAAAGATAACAGCGAAAAATTCTTCCTTAGTAACAATGTAATTCAGCTTGGTATCATTCAATGTGTAACTAGCATAGTAAATAACATAGGGTTTCCTACCAATACGCTGTCCTAACACAACCCTAATAGCATAGTCAGATGCGTCACACATCAATTCAAATGGTTCTCCCTAGATGGGAGGATGAAGAACAGGAGCAGAGGTTAAGGCTTCTTTAAGCTTAGAAAATGCCTCAACACACTCTTTAGAGAAGTAAAATGGCACATCCTTAGCTAGCAAATTGGACAAAGGCTTTGTAATTTTACTAAAGTCTTTAATGAAACAATGATAAAAGCCAGCATGTCCAAGGAAAGACTGCACCTCTTTCACACAAGTGGGAGAGGAAAGATTAACAATCAGGTCAGTCTTAGCTTTGTCTACCTCAATTTCATCTCGAGAAATAATATGTCCTAAGACTATACCCTTTCTAACCATGAAGTGACATTTCTGCCAGTTTAAAGTCAAGTTTTTCTCCCTATGCCTCTCCAACACCTTTCTCAGATTAGACAAGCAATTATCCAAAGAAGATCCAAACACAGAAAAGTTATCCATAAAAATTTCTATACATTGCTCAACTAGATCTGAGAAAATGGGAATCATGCATCTTTGAAAGGTAGCAGGGGTATTGCATAGTTCAAAGGCCATTCTTCTAAAGGCAGATGTCCCAAATGGATAGGTGAAAGTAGTCTTCTCCTGATCCTCATGAGCGATAGAGATCTGGGTATAACCAAAATATCCATCTAAAAAGCAATATAAGGAATGTCCAACCAACCTCTCTAGCATTTGATCCAAAAAAGGGAGGGAAAAATGGTCTTTCCTAGTGGCAACATTCAATTTTCTGTAATCTGTACACACACACCACCCAGATTGAACTCGAGTAGGGACTAACTCGTTCTTATTATTCCTAATCACGGTAATACTGATCTTCTTAGGAACAACTTGAACTGGGCTAACCCACTCACAATCAGAAATAGATAATCCCATAGTCTAACCATTTCGACACTTCCTTTTTAACTACTTCGTACAAGGTGGGATTCAAACGCCTTTGGCAGTTACGGGAGGGCTTAGCATTGTCCTCTAAATGAATTCTATGTTGCACAATAGAAGGATTAATACCCTTGATATCCCCTAAAGTCCATCCTAGAGCTTCCTTGTTCTCCCTAAGTAAATGTTGATTATATTTAGTTTTGATGATAACAAATCCAAGTGTAAAAATTTCTCCAAGTAATGTTGCTCCGAACACGATCTCCAAACAGGCCTAACTGGTGTTTGTGATCTTTATTGTATTAACTGGTTTGCTACATGTGAGAACAAGTCTTCTAGACAGGTTTTACTTGGTGATTCCATATTAAGTCAAGAACACCATCTCGACAGTTGATTGTAAAGCGTGTTCCTGAACTCTAGCAATGCAAAGAACAACCCCAGCAAACAAGGTGGCCTTGGTGTTCACAGCAGCTCTACAAATCTCGGACAAGATGACTGGTTCAAAACAAGAAGTCTTGGGTATATAGGTTTTATTTAATTAGACTCTTGTTAATATGCCAATATTGAAAACATCATTTTAAACACCTCTTGAATCGGTATTTGCGCTAAAGTACTTCAGAACACCAGTTGCGAACAACCCTGCAAACAGGGTGCCTAGGGTGTTTCTGAACTGCAGTGGCCATACCCGATTATTTTTGAAAATTCATTTTGGTTGGCCAAGATCTCCAGAATACTTTCTTTGAATTTCAAAATTGCTATTTTTCTGGAGAGGATAGTTCTTGAAAATATTATGGAGATTTGCGAAAATAGGTTTGGGAGATTTGCCAAATCAAAAGATTCCTATGACTATATTTTCGGATTTGGTAAAAGCTGAAAATCTCTTTAAACCTCTTCACGGCTATGGGAAGATAAGGGTTATCTTTTAAGATAACAAAATCCCTTATATTTTGGGATAAATTCATCATTAGCCGTTGGAGAATATATTTTGTTTGCAAATTATTTTCCATACTTAGCTGATTCTTTGGTTTTTGACCGTTGGACCTTGTATTTAAAAGCCGCAGCTTTTCTCCCATAGAGAAGCAAAGAAGCAGATAGAAAAAACTCAGACTGAAAAAGAGAAGCAACACAGCTTTCTGAAAAATCTGGAAAAAATCAGGAAACTCGGTTTTCACATTAAAATTCTTGAGCTTCATTCTAAAAAGCAAAACCGTGACAAGCTGTGTTTGATTTGAGTTTTTGAACCATTAGCATAATAGGATCTTCATTGTACCTTACATCTGCTTAGTGAGAAGCACCCCCTATAAGGTGTTTGTAACCCTGATCTTGGATCAGAAAAGTGAGTGAGTGTGTCCTAGTCGTGTGGACTTGGACGTGTCTAATCTTGCGAAGGTTGGACGTGGTGTAACCTGTCTTTGGGAAGAAGGTTACGTGGTTGCAAGTTGTAACAAGGTGTGTTACATTTGTAACATGTGAAGCCCGTTAGTGAAAGTGGTTAAATCCTACACGAGGTAGGTCGTGGTTTTTCACACCTCAGTTGGGCTAGAGGTGTTTTCCATGTAAAAATTGTGTGTGCTTTATTTTCCGCATTTATCTTGGTGATTTTCGCATCTGCAACATTTGAGAACACCCCGCGCAAACAAGCTATCAGGGTGTTTGTCATTTGAGAACAACCTCTGTGAGGGTGTTTGTTATTTACAATGCGAAAATCAGACACCACAATTCATCCCCCCTCTTGTGGTTGTATACTCACGAACTCAACAAGTGGTATCAGAGCAGGTTCTCTTACAAAAGGTTAACACCTTGAGAGATTCTGAAGATGAGTACCCCACAAGGAATTCTTGAAGGGCAATCCATTACTCGTCCACCCTATTTCAACGGCCAACATTATAGTTGGTGGAAGAATAGGATGGAGAACTATATTCAGGCAGAAGATTATGAATTATGGATGCTCATCAAGAACGGGCCCCTTGTTCCCACCAAGGTGCTTGAAGATGGTAAGAAGGTTCCCAAGGAATCCATAGAGTTTGATGCCGAGGACTACAAGAAAATGGAGAAAAATGCCAAGGCCAAAAAGCTTCTATATTTTGGCCTAGGACCCGATGAATACACTCGCATCTCTGAGTGTGAATCAGCCCAAGCTATCTGGAATGCTCTGCAAGTTGCTCATGAAGGTACGAGTCAAGTTAAACAATCTAGAATTGAGCTACTTATGCGACAATATGAGTTGTTTGATATGGGTGATCATGAAACTGTGATGGACATGTATACACGGTTCACCCACATCACGAACGAGTTAAAATCCCTGAGAAGATCTTTCACCACTGAAGAGTTGGTGAGGAAAATCCTCAGAATTTGACCTTGCACGTGGGAGGCCAAAGTAACAGCCATCCAAGAGGCTGAAGACATGAACCAGATCACCCTCGACGAGTTGATTGGTAATCTCCAGACCTATGAACTCCGAAAGAACTCACAGCATAGAGAGGAGCAAAAGAAGGATCGTGGGCTTGCCTTGAAAGCACATGAGGACACTGACTCTGACCTTGAAGATGAAGAAATGGCCCTAATGTCCAGAAAATTCAAGAAATTCTTCAAAAAGGTCAAGGAAAACAACAAAAGAAAAGACTTCAGCAAGTCCAGAAACACCTCCAAAGAACAGCTCACAGGGTGTTTCAAGTGCGGCAAACCAGATCACTTAGTCAAAAATTGCCCTCTGCTTCGAGAAGATCAGACGCCCGAACACCCTCGAAAACAGGTTCGAAAACACCCTGTAAACAATCTGGGCAAGCGATTCTCGAAAGCTATGCTGGCTGCTTGGGGAGATTCCTCTGAGGATGAAAGAGAATCTGAAGCTGAAGAAGGGGTTGTAGCACTTATGGCACAAAGTGATTCAGATTCAGATGATGAATCAACAATCAGCCTCTCAGATCTCAAGAGCAAGGTACATGGTCTTAACAAAGCTACTTTAGAAGAACTTCTATATAATTTGATAGACACTTGTGCTGATCTAAAAAGAGAAGTTCGTGACCTAGAACTTGAAAATGAAATTCTTAAAAATGAAAACCTCGGTTTACATGAGAATATTAACTTGCTCAAAGAAAACCTCTTTATAAAAGAAGGAGATTATTCTCGAATGGAGGAAAAACTCTTTGAGGTAGAAGGAATGGTTGAGTCCTTGCTCAGGGAGAACAAAGGTTTGCATGCTGATATAGAAAAACTGGAAAACGAGCTTACCACAACCAAGCGCTGGAACGAGTCCTCACAAGCCCTTGATTGGTTAAACACTCACCACAGTCGAAACAAAAAGGGACTTGGGTATAAGCCTAAACGAACAGTCTACCCAATTCACAGAAAGTATGTGGGATTACCTGAAAACATTGTTTGCTTTCATTGTGGCAAAACGGGTCATTATAGATACACTAGCCCTTTAAGAAAACATGCCAATGAAAAGAATGAAAGGTATGTGAAACAAATCTGGATTAGAAAAGATGAGCTTGACATGTCTAAAAGAATGGGACCCAAGTGGATCTGGGTTCCCAAAACTAACCCGTGATTTGTTTTGCAGACTGAAGTGAGAGAGAACAACCTTACGAACAACCCCACTAACACCCTTGGAAACAGGCAGTTGTGGTTTGTTGATAGTGGGTGTTCACGGCACATGACTGGTGAAAGATCAAACTTTCTCTCACTTACAGCTCTGAATGGTGGGAGTGTAGCATTTGGAAACGGCAAGTCTGGGACAATTGTCGGTATAGGTAATATTGGTAAAACTCTCTCCCACTCAATTGATAATGTGCACTTAGTTGATGGGTTAAAGCACAATTTGCTAAGTGTGTCCCAACTGTGTGACAAGAACAACCTAGTACTATTTTCAAAAACACGTTGCTTGGTTGTGAATGACGACACAGGAGATGTTGTGTTGAGGGGGAAGCGATGTCAAAATGTTTATAAAGTTTGTATTTCCACTCTTCCCCAAAATAATCTGACTTGTTTAAATGCATTAAATGATGATATAATGCTATGGCATAAGAGACTAGGTCATGCAAGCTTATCCTTGTTAAACAAACTTGTTTCAAAAGACCTAGTTATTGGACTACCTTCCATCAAATTTAATGATGACAAGGTATGTGAAGCTTGTGCAAAAGGCAAACAAGTCAGATCTTCTTTTAAATCGAAAAAATGTGTAAGCACTACTCGACCTCTAGAATTATTACACATTGATTTGTGTGGTCCCATGAGGGTAACCAGTAGAGGTGGGAAAAAGTATGTGCTTGTTGTAGTGGATGATTACTCTCGATTTACTTGGACCTTGTTTTTGGCATCCAAAGATGAAACCTTTGAGAATTTTATTGCCTTTCTCAAAAAGGTTGAAAAGAGAGTAGGACACTCTTTAATTAGCTTGAGATCTGATCATGGAACTGAGTTTGAAAATGCAAGTTTTATTAACTATTGTAATGAACATGGTATTGATCATAACTTCTCAGCCCCAAGAACACCCCAACAAAATGGGGTGGTTGAGCGCAAAAATCGAACCCTGGAAGACATGACCAGAACAATGCTTATAGCTAGTGGTCTTCCTAGGTATTTCTGGGTAGAAGCATTGAACACCTCATGTTACATTATAAATAGATGCATGATCAGACCCATTTTGAGCAAAACTCCTTATGAACTTTTCAAGGGCAGAAAACCCAATATTACGCACCTAAGGACATTTGGTTGTAGGTGTTTTGTGCATAATAATGGGAAGGATGCCTTAGGAAAATTTGACCCTAGGAGTGATGAGGCAATATTCCTTGGCTATTCTTCTCACAGCAAGGCATACAAAGTCTTTAACAAAAGAACCTTGTGTGTTGAGGAAAGTGTGCATGTGCTTTTTAATGAATCTAACGTGTTGAGTGAGAATGATGCACAGGAAGATGAACCTGAATTAGGTCTTGTTCGAAAAGAAGTGTTGCTCCAAGATAAACGAGGTAAGAACACCATGGAGAAAACAACTCCTGAAGGTGTTCCTCAGAACAGCAGGCAAGGTGAACACCAAATAGGGGAAAACACCGCTGAACCCTGTTCGGAACCGTGTTCGTCAGGAATAGACTTACAAACATGTGCAGAAACAGGCTCGGGAGATGATCGTATGCATTATATTACGACTAGAGTAGAGCATGGGTCTGTGGATCCTCTTACTCCACGACCATGGAAGCACCATAGTTCGCACCCTCTTGATCAAAACTTGTCAGATATTAATACTGGAGTGCAAACTAGATCTAAACTAAAGAATTTGTGTGCTTTCTATGCTTTTCTTTCTAACATTGAGCCAAAAAGTGTGAATGAAGCTCTCGCAGATTCAGATTGGATCACGGCTATGCAAGAAGAGCTTCATCAATTTGAGAGAAACAAAGTATGGCACCTTGTACCTAAACCTGCAGAGAGAACAATCATTGGAACCAAGTGGGTGTTCCGAAACAAACTGGATGAGTCAGGAACAGTCACTAGGAACAAGGCACGGCTGGTTGTACAAGGATACAATCAAGAAGAAGGGATCGACTATGAAGAAACCTTTGCACCAGTTGCTAGAATTGAGGCTATTCGAATCTTAATAGCCTTTGCAGCTCATATGGAAATCAAGCTATATCAAATGGATGTTAAAAGTGCATTCCTAAACGGATACCTTAAAGAAGAGGTGTATGTCAAACAACCCCCTGGTTTTGAAAATGGTGATTTTCCAAATCATGTTTTTAAACTTGACAAGGCACTTTATGGTTTAAAACAAGCTCCAAGAGCTTGGTATGAACGGTTGTCAAGTTTTTTACTTGAAAATGATTTTAGAAGAGGCAAGGTAGACAATACCTTGTTTCTAAAATCTAAGGGGGAACATTTTTTGATTGTCCAAATATATGTTGATGACATTATATTTGGTGCAACTCATCATGATTTATGCAATGAATTTTCAAATATGATGAGGAGTGAGTTTGAGATGAGCATGATGGGTGAGCTTAATTTTTTCTTAGGCTTACAAATCAAGCAAACTCCAAACGGCACCATGATCCATCAGCAAAAGTATATCAAGGAGTTACTTAAGCGTTTTGGGATGGAGTCAGCCAAACCCATAGACACTCCTATTTCTCCTTCAACCAAGTTGGTTATGGATGATGGGAGTCCCTCAGTTGAGGAGAAACTCTATAGGGGTATGATTGGGTCACTCTTATACCTAACCGCTAGTAGACCTGATATTGTTTTTAGTGTTGGTTTATGTGCCCGTTTTCAGTCTAACCCTAAGGAAACTCATCTTAAGGCTGTTAAACGGATACTAAGGTATTTGAAACATACACCCAATTTAGCTTTATGGTATCCTAAAGGTTGCAATTTTGATCTTGTTGGATATGCTGACGCTGACTATGCTGGATTCCTAGTTGATAGAAAGAGTACCTCAGGTATGGCTCACTTTCTTGGACCTTGTTTGGTATCTTGGGCTACCAAGAAGCAACATTCAGTTGCCATGTCCACAGCAGAAGCTGAATATGTTGCAGCAGCTTCATGTTGTGCTCAACTGTTGTGGATAAGGCAACAGCTTAAGGACTTTTGTGTTGACATTGGATGCATTCCTATTTTTAACACAAGTGCAATTAACATTGCCAAAAATCCATGTCAACATAAAAGAACAAAGCATATTGACATTCGACATCATTTCTTGAGAGATAATGTTGAAAAGGGTTTAATCTCTATGAATTTTTGCTCAACGGAAAATCAAATTGCTGATATATTCACTAAGGCACTCGCTAGAGATCATTTTGAAAGAAATAGACTGGAACTAGGGTTGGTGAGAACACCCTGAGATACCTGTTTCCAGAACATGAACTGGGTTTGGTAAGATCAACCTTTACACCCTGTTCTCTCCCCCTGTTTGCAAATTTTATTAATAATGGATGTGATTGCATACACCCGAATTGCATGCATTTTTTTGTCTCTTATCTACTTAGTACAGCATAAGGGGATGTACTGGAGCCGTCTTAATGCCATTCAGTCGAATCAGATCAGACGGCAAAGAACAGGCATAATACAGAGAACAGGTACGCCCCTTGGTTGCTCGGTGTGTTTTCTTTCCTTCCCAAGGCACAAGATGTTAATGCTCCTACCCGTTGCAAATCAAGAAATCTTCTCAAAGATTCGGCTGCTCTCTCTCTCTCTCTCTCTTTATATGCCCTGCTCTCAGTACTATCGTTCATCTCGCCCTCAAGCAAAAACCGAACATCCTGCAAACACCTTAAACCCTAATCTCTCTCTTCTAGCAACAATGGCTTCCAACAACTCTTCTCAATCAAAAGCCCTTGTTCTTGCAGCCTCAATCCCTGCTCCCCCTTGCCCAATTCTTTACAAGCCTTTCAAGTTCCTGAATCGCTTGTCCCTAAAATCAGTGGGAATGGGGATGGATGATATTCCCTTTGAATGTGGAAGGGAATTGGTGTTCCTCGTAGGGGCAATTGCTTGTCCCATTTTAGTTGAGTCAGAGGGAACAAAGTCGGGGTCTCAAGAACAATTCTTGGAAACCCCTGAAGGGTTTAATTTTGAGCCCTGTTCTTCTGGGTTGTTCTCTGACACCGCGACAGAAACAGGGGCTGCCTCTGTCGAAGGTGTGTTTGTGGAGGATCTGCATGTCGACTTCCAAGGGAAGTCGAATGAGTCGTCACAGGAGAGTCTACAGAAGAATTCTCTCCCTGAGGCTGAAATCTCCACTCCAGACTTTCAAACTGGAGAGAAAAGGAAGAGGGTGAAAATCATGGCTAGGCGTAGCAGAACGCCAAGAACAAGGCCACAACCAAGGTCTCAACCCTCTCAAACTCCCTCTTCTCCTCAATCCTCTAAGCCCTCTCGAAAATCTGCAAGGCTAGCATTTCAATCCTCTCATCATCCCTCCAAACCCTCTGCTCCTATCATCGAGGAGATTTCTTCTTCCTCTGAAGGGTTCTCGAGTTCTGACTCTGAGAACACCACCTTCAAACAGGGGACACCGGTGTTTTCCGAGTCCTCTGAAGAACAATCTCCTCCAAAACCAACCAATAAACCTGCTGTGAAGCCCTCTCCTGCCAAAACACCCCTCAAGCGAAAACCCAGAACAGCCCCCCTACCAGAAACTACCACCTCTGTTCCTGTCCTTAAACGCCCAAAGCAGTTCACTCCCTCTCCTATGTCTGACAAACATGCGTAGTTGCTGAAGCGCAATGTCGTCAGGGGGAAGGTAGTGAATGTAAGCTTTTTCGAGGAACAGGGTCTGGGGGTGTTCTTGAACAAGCTTCGAGCCCAAGGCTGGCTTGAGTTGTTTGCAAACACCCAGCAAGGGTGTTCTGTGCCTGAGTTGGCTGAGTTCTATGCCAACTGCTCTGTCACAAATGGGGTGGTGACAAGTGCTGTCAATGAGTGCCATTTCTCCTTTGATGCAGCCACCCTTGGTGACATTCTGGGCATCCATTCTCATGGATTTGCTGTGTATGTGAGGGAAGACAAAACTGCCCTGGAAACAGCCAGGCTTTTAGAGGTGTCCAAACGCCTTAGTCAAAAATAGGGCCTGAGAACACCCCTCTCGGTTAAGAAGGGTGAAATGACCTCCCTGCACCAACTACTGTTTATGTTCACCATCAAGAACATAATACCGCGAGGTCAAGGGCGAAACTCAGCAGATGCCTTCGATCAATGTCTGGTGGACCTACTGGATCGGGAGGAACCAGTAAACCTCCCTGCAATCATGATTCGCCACATAGAGCGAATTGCGAACACCACCCGGGCACATGATCTTGGCTATGGGTTTCTGTTGACAAGGGTGCTTGAGCACTTTGGGATAGTGCTCACACGAAGAGTGGCGGCCCAAATCATTGATGAGATTGGGATTGACACTCTGCTAGGGTGTGGCTATGAGGTTGGCGAAGGGTCAGTCTCCAAACAGGGTCGTCGACCACCTCGACCACCTGTTTCTGGGCAACCTTCCGTCAAGGTTGAGGCTGTTCTTGAGGACAATGCTCGCCTCAAGGATGAGCTCTCAGCTGTCAAGGCTGCTCTTGCTGAGGAACGAGCTCTCTCGGCCAAACGCCATGAAGATTTGCTTGCACTTCTCTCCAGTCTTGCCCCTAGCATCCCTCCTCTGTAAACGAAACCACCCCCTACTCCCTGATTCTCTAGGCTGTTCTCTTGTTTCCTTTCATCTCAGTCTTTTTGGCATTGTAATGTTTTTAATGCAATATCCCTTTATTAATGCTACTTGCACCTTATGCTCTATATTGCTTTTCTTGCATTACTCCTGTTGCTTATGCTTTTTAATGATGCCAAAAGGGGTAATAAGACCATATGGACAGATATGACCTAGCACCTAGAGGATCCCCGATATGACCTAGCACCTAGAGGATCCCTATTAAGCGCGTTTAAATTTTGTCAATAGGGTCACTTGGTTTGGCATCATCAAAAAGGGGGAATTTGTTGATTATATTTAGTTTTGATGATAACAAATCCAAGTGTAAAAATTTGTCCAAGTAATGTTGCTCCGAACACGATCTCCAAACAGGCCTAACTGGTGTTTGTGATCTTTATTGTATTAACTGGTTTGCTACATGTGAGAACAAGTCTTCTAGACAGGTTTTACTTGGTGATTCCATATTAAGTCAAGAACACCATCTCGACAGTTGATTGTAAAGCGTGTTCCTGAACTCTAGCAATGCAAAGAACAACCCCAGCAAACAAGGTGGCCTTGGTGTTCACAGCAGCTCTACAAATCTCGGACAAGATGACTGGTTCAAAACAAGAAGTCTTGGGTATATAGGTTTTATTTAATTAGACTCTTGTTAATATGCCAATATTGAAAACATCATTTTAAACACCTCTTGAATCGGTATTTGCGCTAAAGTACTTCAGAACACCAGTTGCGAACAACCCTGCAAACAGGGTGCCTAGGGTGTTTCTGAACTGCAGTGGCCATACCCGATTATTTTTGAAAATTCATTTTGGTTGGCCAAGATCTCCAGAATACTTTCTTTGAATTTCAAAATTGCTATTTTTCTGGAGAGGATAGTTCTTGAAAATATTATGGAGATTTGCGAAAATAGGTTTGGGAGATTTGCCAAATCAAAAGATTCCTATGACTATATTTTCGGATTTGGTAAAAGCTGAAAATCTCTTTAAACCTCTTCACGGCTATGGGAAGATAAGGGTTATCTTTTAAGATAACAAAATCCCTTATATTTTGGGATAAATTCATCATTAGCCGTTGGAGAATATATTTTGTTTGCAAATCATTTTCCATACTTAGCTGATTCTTTGATTTTTGACCGTTGGACCTTGTGTTTAAAAACCGCAGCTTTTCTCTCCCATAAAGAAGCGAAGAAGCAGATAGAAAAAGCTCAGACTGAAAAAGAGAAGCAACACAGCTTTCTGAAAAATCTGGAAAAAGTCAGGAAACTCGGTTTTCACATTAAAATTCTTGAGCTTCATTCTGAAAAGCAAAACCGTGGCAAGCTGTGTTTGATTTGAGTTTTCAAACCATTGGCATAATAGGATCTTCATTGTACCTTACATCTGCTTAGTGAGAAGCACCCCCTGTAAGGTGTTTGTAACCCTGATCTTGGATCAGAAAAGTGAGTGAGTGTGTCCTAGTCGTGTGGACTTGGACGTGTCTAATCTTGCGAAGGTTGGACGTGGTGTAACCTGTCTTTGGGAAGAAGGTTACGTGGTTGCAAGTTGTAACAAGGTGTGTTACATTTGTAACGTGTGAAGCCCGTTAGTGAAAGTGGTTAAATCCTACACGAGGTAGGTCGTGGTTTTTCACACCTCAGTTGGGCTAGAGGTGTTTTCCACGTAAAAATTGTGTGTGCTTTATTTTCCGCATTTATCTTGGTGATTTTCGCATCTGCAATATTTGAGAACACCCCGTGCAAACAAGCTATCAGGGTGTTTGTCATTTGAGAACAACCTCTGTGAGGGTGTTTGTTATTTACAACGCGAAAATCAGACACCATAATTCACCCTCCTCTTGTGGTTGTATACTCACGAACTCAACAGTAAAGTAATCAGTTTGTCCTCTTAGTCCCAATCCAGATCAGAAGCAATTATAGTAGGTAAGGATTCATCGGGTCCTGAAAATACATACTTAAGAGAGTCAGGAGGAGGTTTCAATTCAAGAGCAACAGGGGAAACAGATTCAGTTGTAGATTCAGAAACAGTAGTGAGCAGACAATTAGCAATGGAGCACAAGTCATCAAATTCAAACACATCATATTCAGGCCCATCATTTATGAGAAATAACTCATACTCAACAGCAAATATATCATTAAAAGCATCATTAAGTACAGAATCCCCTACCCAGTTAAGAGTAGAAAATTCCATATCATGAAATCCAGAAGACTGTCTTTGCATGTTAAAGATGTTCAATTCCACAGTCATGTTGCCAAAAGATAGTCTCATCATACCATTCCTGCAATTAATGAGGGCATTGGCAGTGGCCAAGAAAGGATGCCCTAGAATCACAGGAACTTGATTAGCTAAGTTGGACACCTTCTCAGTTTCAATCATAAAAAAGTCCACTGGGTAAATGAATTCACCTGCTCTAATAAGCACATCCTCGACCATCACCCTGCACATCTTAGTCGATTTATCAGCCAGTTGAATGACCATCTTGGTAGGTTTTAGCTCACCTAACTCTAGCCTCTCATACTCAAGAAAGGGTATCAAGTTAACACTAGCCCCTAGGTTAAGCAATGCTCTGTGAATAAGTTGGTCCCCTATGACTATAGACACAGTAGGGCAACCGGGGTCCTTATACATCACCGGGATCTGAGAAATGATAGAATTAGCACCAAAGGTTAAGAAAGCCTTCTTAGATACGCCAGTTGCTCTCTTGGTCATACATAGCTCCTTTAAGAACCTAGCATATAGAGGCATCTACTGAATAGCATCAAGTAAGGAAATATTGGTCTTTACTTGAGCGAAGGTCTCTCTCATCTTCTCAATATGATCTTGATCGTTCTTCTTTAGCCTATGGGGAAAAGGAGGTAAAGGCATCTGGATTTTCTCAGAAGAAGAAAGGGAGGAAGAATCCTTAGAAGGTGAAAATTTTATCAAGTTAGAGGACTCTTTCTCTTTAAGCTCCTCTTTCTTAGAAGGCGACTCAAGAGGGGAAGGACTATCTGAAGCATTAGGGACACAATTAGTAGCATCCCCTGACTGATTGGATGAACCAGTCTCTGAAGGAGAAGAGGGAGAAGACTTCTGAAGGAATTAGTGAGGGTACCTGCAAGGCACATTAGGATTTCTGACTTGGTTATCAACCTCTCGACCAGAACAGAGAGATATAACTGTATTCACTTTCCTCATAGGCTCATTAGGTTACTAGAAGAAGGGAAGACGTGACCCTTAGGGTTCACCTCCGGTTGACTCAGGAAAGTACCTGGTTCCCTAAAAGATTATGCTAACTGAAAAAACTGTTCGGTCATCATTCTCATTATTCTTTCCATGTTAGCATCAATCATTCTCTCCACATTATTATAGATTCTCCTCTCCAATTTATCAATATCAGTATAACTGGGAGAAGGTTGAACTTGAGCTATGGGAGGTGGAGGTTTAGGTGCATTAGGCACACCTAAAAAAGCTGATCTTTGAAAAGAGTTTGAAGGGTGAGAGATGGGTTGGGAGTTATTTCTAGGAAACATCCCAGGTTGAGAATTAAGAACCATAGCATGTAGTCCACTGTTCCATGAAAAGTTAGGGTGATCCCTCCACCCTTGGGTGTAATAAGGGGAGAAGGGGTCATTTTTACATCTCTGGGAGGCCATACTCGCTTGTTCTTGTTCAGTTGCTAACTGATGGCCAAAATAAGGACAAACACTCAAAGAATGATTTAGGGCATGACAATGAGAATAAGACACTGTAGACATATGAGATAACTGGGACATCTGAGGAGATAATCCCTTCAATATGTTTTCTAAAACAGCAATCTTAGACTCTAAGTGACTTACATCAGAAACAGAATGCAACTCACCCCTTGCATCCCTAGAACTCAGGCTGTTATCAGGAGCGATTTTCCACTGCATGGTTTTCTCAGCCAAGTGCTCTAAAAACTCCCAAGCAACTGTGGGGTTCTTAGAAAGAAAGCCTCCTTGACACATGGACTCTACCATGGTCCTACTTTATTAGTCAAGTCCTTTATACACAATCTAGCACAAACGTGCTTGGTCTAAACTATGATGGGGACATTGGGCCAACAAAGTTTTGAACCTATCAAAATATTTCTAAAATGATTCCCTATCAAGTTGCACGAATTGATTGATTTCGTTCCTTAGCTTAACAGTCTTGGCATTAGAAAAATATTTTCTTAAAAACAATCTTACAAAATCATCCTAAGAAGTAACAGAATTAGCAGTCAAGCTATACATCCAACGTTTAGTAGAATCTTTCAAAGCAGAAGGAATCAATTTTCATTTGCACAACATCAATGCAAATATTAGGGAAATGCATCATAGAACAAACTTCTTCGAATTCCCTAAAAAATCAATAAGCATCCTCTGAACCTGTGAATTTAGGGAGCATATGAGTATAATGGGGTTTTAATCTATATGTCACATTTGGTGCAAGATTAGGCATAACAAAATATGATGGCAAAGCAGTCCTAGAAGGATAGCAAATATCATTCAAAGTTCTTTCTTGTGCCATATTCCCTAACTCAAGCTTAGGTTCAGGTTCAGGTTCTAAGTCAGGGTCGGGCTCACTCCTTAGGAGTCTTTGATTTTCAGGGTCTCTAATCCAACTAGTCATATAAACCCCACACCTTCACCAAAAAAAGTCCTATTTTTGGTCTTTTTTTCTCTTTCTATTTTTTTTTTTAGATTTTTGAATTTTCTAATTTTTTTTCTTCTTCTTTTCTTAGGTACGAAATTAAATCACAATGTTTCTCAACCTTAAAGACAATTTGCAAACAAGAGATTGCCAAATCAAAAAGAAAAAACTAATCAGTCTCTAAAATAAAGGTAAGACACATCCCAACAAAAACTAAATTCAAATTACTAATTCTAAAGTACAAAACACCTTAATTAACAAAACTATAAATCAATTCCAAGTCATTTGCTTTTTTTTTAGAGTTTTTCAATCAAATCTCAAGTTTTTCTAAATTTTTATGAGTTTTTGGATTTTTTCAAGAAATGAACTAAATAAATCACAACTAATAACGAATAAACAAAGTAAGTCAAAGTATAAGCAACTAATAAGAACGAAACTAAGGAAAAAAAATGCTCAAACTGAGGGAAACATAAACTTGCCACTCTGTTTTTTAGGTTTTTAAAATTTTTCAAATTTTTATAGTTTTCAAGTTTTTCTAATTTTTTTTTTCAATTTTAGGCTTTTCCTTTTTTTTGATTTTTGAATAATTCCAGCAATGTACTAAATCAAGTCACAACTTAATAACGTAATACCAAAGTAACTATGAAAAGAAAATGCGACCTAATCTAATGTTGTCGTCCCTGGCAACGATGCCAAAAACTTGTATGGTAATTTTAAGTGAAAACTGAAGTGCCGCAAGTATACGACCGATGTTGAAGTACTTGACGGTCGTGTCCTCAGGGATGAGGATGAAATTAAGGTTACAGAGAAGAGCCTATCTAATTACAAATTATCTTAAAGCTAACAAAACATACTCAATGTTATTAACAAAAGAGAGAAAATTGATCAATATCAAATAACCCGCAACCCAAAGCAAATCTAACTTAGTGAAACCTATGAAAGGCTAAAGCTATTTGCATTCTCGATTTTGATATGAATCAATAAAGAATCTTAAGCCGAGCAATCCAACGTGAACTAATCAGAGCATAGCAACTTCAAGTAGAGCTTAAGTTTAGAAGCATAATCACCCAAGCCAAATCCAACCAAACTAAAACCAACCCAGCAAGCACTCGAAACAGAGGCTCAGAATACTTGCATCAACCAAACTGGGAAAAAAATAAACTATTAAAATTAACTTAACTAAAAATAGCATACAATCAAAAATAGCCAAACAAACCATCATCATCATCACTAGGTTACAGGGAAGGGAAACCAAAGCACAAACAAACAGAGGAAATGAGCAATACTTTAGAACCTCGAATAGGGGAGACGAGGGCAAGAAGGACGCCATTGACATTCCATCAATCTGACTATCATCATCACTAGTTCACAGGATCCTTGCCTAGCACTCGAACAGGTGCAAATTCAAGGGAAAGGGGCATATTATGAACAGGCGAAGTAAGAAGGGAATCCCAGCTCAATCTGAGCTCATCCCAACATCAACAACTCCACTTATGGAGTTTTAACTTCCAAATCGACCAAGAAAATAGAACAATGATAGAGTTGGAACAAATTTGAACCCAAATCAATCTAATGCTTAAATTCGGATAGCAAAATTCAAAAATTACAACCCTAAATTCGCTAATACTCGAATTAAACTCCTAAACCTGAAATGAAAACCGAAAAATCAAAACAAAAAAAAGGGACAGTCTAGCGACTAGTCGAGTATTCACAAGCCCAGAACATATCGAATTCAAAACATAAATCTTCCAGAAGGTCCAGAAATTAACAAGCTACACTAATTCGTTGAAGTTTCGAATTGCAAATTGAATCTAAAATCTGAAATTAGACAACAAGAGATTCAAAAACCTAAAACATCTGACTCAAAAATCATTTGAATTACAACTAAAACCAAAAGAAAAAGGAAAACCTTCCCAAAACAAAAACTCCATCTGATGTCAGCTTTATACTCAAACTTCTTCGATCTGGATCGTCCATCAAGGCGATTCGTGGATGGTAGAGATGAGGCAAGCTGGCGACTGATGTGAGAAAGCCGGTGTTGGGTGAGAACGATGGTGTGCTGGTAGTGCTGCGCTAACAGTGAAGAAGGTGGAGATGCAAGTGGTGTTTTGGTTCTAAAGAGGGAGAGATGCGAAGAGGGATGGGGAGAATAAATATGGTGAAGCAGATGGTTGAAGAAGAACGAGAAAAAGGAGGGTTTTCGGGCTTTTAGGAGAGAGAAAATGAGAAGAGATTAAAGGAGGAGGGGGACTCACATGCCTCGCACATGGGCTGGGTAGATTTAGGTTTTATTTTATATATTTTTTTTTTGGCTTTTTTACCAAGCTTTTTCTCAATTTATTCAACACCTACAAAAATCAAATAAAATCACCTAAAAATCTAAAAATAACAATTATTACGAGCACAAATCAAGTATACAAGTATCGTAAAAATAACACATTTTTGGCACGAACAAAAGCCTTTTGACAAGGCTCATCGAATTCTATCTACAAAGCTCTCCCAAATTTCTTGCGGATTGGTTAATTTTTAAGATGAGGTTACTAATCAATTGCACACGCCTGAGGAAACCTTGGATTCACTTTCTACTTTAGAAGGTGGCATTTCGATAATGGCCTTGATCTTAGAGGAATTGGCCCCGATCCTCTCAAGTTGACTATGTATTTAAAAGCTTTGCAGAAGAGATTGCAAAAGCACACTTTTATGGGTTTAAGTGCAGGTTGTATTTTCATAGTTTCTTGATGCATTTTCTAAAACTAGGGACATGGCCTTTATAACTCTTTAATTGATGATCATGACATCTAGATAGAGGATATCATGTCATGAGCAAGGTTTGTGCCATTCATTGATAAGTGGCCCCAGCCTTTATTAGGCTAAATGCATCACGTTGTAATGCATCACGTTGTAGCAAAAGTTCCCAGTTATATGATGAAGTAGTTTCTCTTTATCCTTTTCACCACTTTAATTTGTTTACATCTAGAATAACCACCCATGAATGAGAATAGGTAATGTCTCGTAGTATTATCTATGAACAAGTCAATGTGACATAAAGGAAAGTCGTCCTTTGGGCTTGCCTTCTTTAAATCTTGGAAGCCCACACACATGCAAACCCACCTGTCTTTCCTAGGAACTAAAATGCTAGCTAGCTATTTAGGATAATTGGATACACTTAGGAACGAAACATCGAATTGTTTTTTCACTTCCTCTTTTATTTTTGACGCCCATTCCAACTTTTTTGGGCAAAATGTCCACTTGATAAGCTTAACATATGGATATGATAGAACTTTATGATTGATGATTTCTTTGTCTATTCAAGCGCATCTTTGTAAGACCATGCAAAAGATCCTTAAACTCTTTTAGAGCATTTAGTTTTATTGGTAAAAGCGTTGATGAGGTAGGGTATTTGTTCAAGTGGATTGCTTGGGATTCATTTGAATTTGAGAAGGCTAGTAGTGTTTTTGGATATATCTTCCCTGATCCTTTTGCATTCTATGTTACATTTTATTATGTCCCCTTTTTGGTATGAGATGTGTAATTCTTCTAACCATGATATAACTTCACGTCCTTTTTATGCATGTTGTGCTCAACTTGACTTTGCATCACCCAAGGACAATATTGATATTGTCCGAAACGTACGTGATTAAACATTTTTTTAACTCAATGCATGGGGCTCGATGCAGGTTACTCATTCGGTTTTGTTGCTAGGCTTGTTGTTGATAGTACATGTTGTGAGCCACGAGATAATTTTAATGATATCCATGATCTAGTTGAGACTCCTTTGAAGGGGTCACGTGATGTGTTTATACATAAGGAGCTTCCTAATCTTGGTTTGATGATAATGTACTCCCTTATCCCCTTAATTATTCACATGCTTACCCTCTTTGCTCACGAACCTCTGCTTCCCCCGATTGATGTGCCGTTTATAATCCTATGATTTACAATGCTACTATTTATTTGGGTTATAAAGATAATATGCTTGATGTACTTGTTGGGAATGTTAATAATTTTGTATCCATTGGTTATCTTAGTGGTTATGATTCCTTGACCCATATTGCATATTCTTTGTGGATAAGCCTAGAAAAATCATATGGAACACTTTCTTGGAATTCTCTTTTGATTTTTCGATGGCATTTGCTTTGTTGAAGGGAGTGATAGCTTTTTTTTTGCTACAATTATCTTCACGCTCTTTTACTACCATGCCTGAGGGGCCCCATGTTGTGGTGTTTGATAGGCTCTTGCATCCTTTGACGGTGTTAAATTTGACAAGTCGATTCTTGATGTTATGATGGATGGTTGTTTATCCTATAATTATGTCATTTTATACCCTTTTATTATCAAATATGAGCTCATAATAAATTACTCAATTTGGATTTTATTATATTTTTATTTGTTTTGTAGCAATTTGGTTGTAAAAAGACAAACAAGATGCTTAATTAGGATGGAGAAGAAAGATGTGGTTGGACCAAGCTGCGTAAAAGTAAAAAGAAGGAAAGAAAATGACCTAGGTTGACAGACCCATGCTCAGCAGCCCAATTCCCAGCAAATCAGTGTCGTAACCCGGTTCCCTTCTCCTTCTACATCACGTGCGTGTGCCTTCTTCTCTCCTTTCCCAGCAACTCCTAGCATCCCAACTCCTTCAGCCTAGACATCACCTGAGCCCAGTCCACCTTCCTCATTTATTCGCATCATGTGCAAGGGACATAACCCAACCACCTCCTTCTCTCCTCCTCATAATCGCAACACATGGGCCCTATTTGGCAAGCAGCTTTAGCTGTCAGCTGTTAGCTGTTTCTATTAGCTATTAGCTGTTTGAGTTAACTATTTGAATTAGCTGTTTGAATTAGCTGTTTGTTAAAAAACTATTTGATAAAATTAGCTGTTTCTGATAAAGTTGTGAGACAAAATGTTAATTCTTTAAAAAGCTCTTCCAAAAAGCTTATAGAATTAGCTTTTTTAAATTAGCTTTTTGGACCTAAGAAGCTCTTCCAAAAAGCTCTCTCACCAAGCACCCAGATTAGCTTTTTCACTTGGTCAATGTTCAACCAAAAATTATGATATTTTATACCCTTTTATTATCTAATAATTGCTCAAAATAAATTATTAATTTAGAATTTTAATGTCGTTTTATTTGTTTTATAGGAATTTAAGAAATTTGAAGAACAAATAAATTGCTTGGAAAAAAGAGAGAATGTTGAATCAAAAAGGGATTGGATTTAGAACAAGCATTGGATTAAGACAAAAGAATAAGAAGGAGCCTCAAACCCAGCCAGTGTACAAGGCCATGACCCGTTCCCACATGCCCAGACCAGTCCATCCCAGTAGCCTGTTTTCTTTTCCTTGTTTTTTTTTTTTCCCCCTCTTGGGCTCGACCCAGTTTACATGGGTCCTCCTTTTCCTTTTCCGCGGTCTAGCCTGCCAGTTCCTTGCCTCACTTAATTAGGCCACATGCCAAGCACGTGACCAAGCTTTCTCCATCCCTTTCCTTTCTTCTTCCTCATTAGTCACGACTAGGCAGCCCAAAAAAAACAGGGCAGTTTCTTCTTCTCCATAACTGCAGACAACAGGTTCCATTAGTGGACAAGATGATGAACCAGTAGTGAGCACCTCCTCACTAGTAACAATGTTTTTTTTCTTTCGAAGAGAATATCAATTCTGAACCAAAATAATTTAGTTCATTGAAGCTAGTGTGTGAGAAGTATCCGGATCTACTACTGAAACATGGGATTAAGCACTTATACAATATGCAGATACCCTTAGTCGGACTACATTGGACAAATTATACCTTTTCAGAGGGCAGCAATGAGAACTAGAGACCTATGTATATTTAAAGTAGCATTGCATACATCACCAAGCATCATAAGTTTCGAGGACGAAACTCTTTAAGAGGGGAAGGCTATAATAGCCCCATGTTTATTTACTTAATTAATCACGTTTATTTAATTAACTCATGTTTACTCATTTTATCATTTAAGGTTATTTATTTAACCAAATCATGTCTAATGATTCAATTACACCCAAACTTATTTATTTAACAAATTTCATTATGTTATCTAAATATTCCACATTCAATTGTCGTCTTTAATCATCTCAGTTTGAAGATATTTTATTTTTGGATCTACTTTGCACTTCAAGTTTTATTTATCGTTTAATCAGGTGAATCGATAGTAGACCTTCGTAAGCATGATTTAGCGATTAATTATTTTCTTTAACGCCTGGAAAATTTAATCCCGAGCCTTATAAAATATTTAGCACAATCTTCACTTATCTTCAGGCCCAAAATCAAGCCCAAAATGCATGATTTAAGCCCATTTCTACAAGGCCCAAGCTACATCTGTTTGTCTATCACTAATTATCATGAGTTGCACCTAAATATACTTAGCAAAAGGTACTTTATGGCATGGAAAATTTTAGCCACATCGTAGCCAAGACCTTAGGACCATTATTTATCAATTACCTGCAAAAAAAATTACAAGCAAACCTCTCCCTCTCTCACTCTCTCTCCACGGCAGCGGGCTGAAAATGTAGCGCAGCAGCCCCTGCCCAACTTCCCACCACCACCACTGCCCTTCTGCTGCCCCCCAGCTACCATCCCAGCCATCAATAATGACCTAGGAATCCCCCATAGCCACAGCAGCCACCCTGCTCTAGCACAGCTCCAACTCCTTCATTCAAGCATCCAAATGAGGTAACCCTAACCTCAACCTATGGAATATTTTGCGTTTTATTGACTATTTAAGTTATGGCTTATGTTTATATGAATCAAGTGATGGTTATTATGCAATTTCTATTGAGTTTAGTGATGTTTAAAGTTGTGAATTATGAATCAAAAGTGTGACCAAATGAGTTGAATCATGGAAGTTGAATCCAAGCTTGCTTGTTTCATATGTTGTGATTTTGATACGGTTATGTATATGAGGCCTTAAATGAACTTTCTATATCTGATTGTGGTATTTTGGATGTTTACTTAAGATGGCCATAACCTAGGGTTTTATGTTTATACCTAGATTATAGATATTTTTTAGATTTTTGCTACAGTCACCCACAGTCTGAATTACTGGAAATAATTAACTTGTTCAAAATTTGTGAAATTTTTACTATAGGTGCTGGATGATATTGGGCAACTGCCCTGCTTTGGTGCAAATTTGGCTATGATTCCAATTTCTGTGTAGCGTATACTAGGAGGAAGATTCTGAAAATTTTACTGTAGGTTTTCCACATTATTTTCGAATTTACTTTAAGATTTCATGAATTTTGGTTCAGTATTTTGAGTTTGGTGATTTTTAGAAGTATTTTAAGTAATTGTGTAATAAGCAATAATAAAGATTTAGTGAGATTGATCATGCACTCATTTTGTGTATTTTGGGCCAAATAAGGTTATTTAAGGGGGGAAACAAATTTTTGTGGGGTTTAATTGGGCATTTAGCTTAATTATGGGGAGAAAAGAAGACGAGTATGTATTGTGGGAGTATATATATAAATTATGGACTTTACAAAGGAAATTCCAAGTTTAGTGAGTTTAATAGCTTCTGTGGTTTTCAATTACTCTTTTGGGGTGGAAAACTATGTTTAATGGACTTATGAATGAAATATGAGAAGTGGGGAGAGTAATGATTTAGAAATCATGTTTATCGGATCAAGCAAGTGTCATTTATGTCATCTTGAACCAAGTTATGCTCTCTTGGCCTCACACTATCAAGTATCAGGCCAATTCAGTGTACTCTATGTTATCTTGAACCAAGTTGTACTTCAATGGGCCTTAAAACTCGTATTAGTCGTCTATTTTAGAAAGACCAAAAAAATCAATCTTCCATTGACAACCATTATGATCTTCTCAAGTTTGGGTCTCATTGTGGCTTATTCTATTTTTACTTCTTTCTTTATATTAGATTTAATGACTTTCATTTATTCAGTTTTAAAGTTATACTGAAATACTCAAGTTATGTATATCACTTAAGTTATTGCTAACTATTACATTGCATTAATTACTTAGTTTCTATCAAAGTTATTCAAGTATATGAGTGAATATCATTTACTGACTTACAGACCTACAATTGTATGTAACACCATCGAGGCCTAGGTTATCGTTCCCCGTTATACATAGGTCTTATCAAGTCACAACATATTTATCAAGTTAAAAACATGTTTTGCAAGTCAGATTACATTCTAAAGATCCCAGGTGCATTCATTATTTGTATACTTACAAATCAGCACGTATTTATCAAAATTATAATGTTTAGGTAAGTACATTAATGAATCAGTTTAATCAGCGATTTATCACGTAATTAGTGACCCCATCAGTTATCAGTTATAGGACATTATCGTTTAGTTACCCGTGCGGCTTCACGCCAGGTCCCCTGATCAGCTTGGCAGGTGTACACTTATCATAGATCGTAACAACATCAAGGGGGTTCACTATCAGATAATAACTGGCAATTGCAATTTACATTCATCTCATTCACTATTTTAACTTAAAATGAATTGTAAAGCGGGCCCAACCAATGTTTCAAGGTTTTTTAACAATATAGTAATATATGTACTGAGCTTCAGCTCACCATTCAAAATGTGTTCATGTTTTGGTTTAGGCATGCACATGAGCCACTTTATTCTACTCAGCCAGTTGAAGAAATCAAGGGTCCAAGGACATCTGGATGGGTTCATAGTGGTAGTTGTTCATACTATATAGAGAGAATTGGATAAGCACTTAAGTAGATAGTGATGTAAGTTTATGGTGATGTAAACTTTAAGCTAGTTAGTCATTACTTGTATATGATTGGATGAAGTTTTAAGATGTATATAAGTGACCCATGTTATATCCAGTCATAGTGTATAAAACCTTCTCCTTCGGGACGGCAATAACGCCCTGTTCATTAGATTTATCAGTTGTAATAGAGATTATGGGGATGAATAGTGACACAGGTACAGTGAGGGCATTATAGTTACAAAGGGGATTAATTGAAGCGATTACTGGAGGTTGGAGGGAGAATATAATTAGAATAGCACAGAGGATGAGTACGGGTTGATAAAGTGGAAGTATCCATTTCTTTCGTTTCGAGCCTACATTTCTTTTGTTTTCAGATTCAGATTCGTGGGTGTGGAGTGATCGAAAGGAGTATAGTTTATTCTCGTTCCCACTTGCTTCGAATTGCAGTTCTATTTTTAGTTCAGTTTTTCGTAATTTTCAAACTCAAATTTTGGGTTTCTGAAACTGTAATCACTTTAGGCAATCGTTAGTTCAATTGAGTAAAGAGTTTTGGATTGAATTTCTGGTAAGGATTCTCTGAGACTTGATTGTGGATTCTTGGCTCTGGGCTCTGTTTCTGTGTGGTTTTGCTCCTTGCTTGGTTTGCTCTGCTTCGATGATAATATGGCTAAATGGATAATTACAGCTAAGTGTTAGTGGGTTGAAATTATTTGTAGTTTGGTACATCTTTTTTTGGCTAGATTCTTTGCGAGCTAGAGTATGGTTCACAATTGGGCTAAACGGATAATTACAGCTAAGTGTTAGTGGGTTGAAATTATTTGTAGTTTGGTGTATTTTATTTTGGCTAGATTCTTTGCGAGTTGATGTATGGTTCACAATTTCATGAAGTAATCTTGTTTGTTTAGTCTATTAATTTGTCGAATAACTTGACCTTATAGTTGGCTAATTTAGCATTTAGTTTGAATTTCGATGAAAGTTTTGGTAAACTAATTTTGCAATCTCATCCCTGAGGATCGATATCTGTAATTACTATGACGATAAACCGTATACTTACGGAAATTTATAACAAGTTTTTGGCACCGTTGCTGGGGATGGATTTCCGAAATTTGGTTGCATCAAGTTGTAGTTTAGTTAATCGAGTTGTTTGAGTCGTTTTCGTTCTAGTTCCATAGTTATGATTTTTAGTTTCAACTAAGTCGTTATTTTGTTTTAGTAATTCAGTTTAGTTTAGATTTTTGAATTGAGTTAGTATTTAGATTTTTGCTTTTGTTGAGATTAGTTTCATTTTGACTTTTAGAGGTTATTTGTTGCTGAAAAAAAGGTACTAATAAATTTAGTTTATGTGCAGCAAAAAGAAACAAGGCAAAACTGATCTGAAAAAAATAATACAATGCAAATGATTCTAGAGTTTCACATTCTGTTTGGATTTTCTGGAGCATTTTTGGTGTGATTTTTGCTGTGCTGATATTTTTCTAGATTTAGCATAATTTTTAGAGTTTGTGTGATTTTTTCTAGAATTCTTGGGACTATATGTATTGTTCTGTGAATTTTGGAATTAGTAATCTATTTGCAATTTTTTGCACAATTCGGGGACAAAAAAAATTAGAAAACGAATATATTTATCTTCTTTGTGATTGTGCGGAATTTTTTGTATATTTAGTTCTGATTTTAGGAGTTTTACTTTTTGTTTTAATTTTATTTTTAAAGTTGGGTTGTTTAGTCCAGTTTATTTTTTATTTTCCTTTAGTTTATTGGCGTTTATGGTTTTGTTTTAGATTTGCTCATTTTCTGTTTAGATTCGCTTTGTTGTTTTGTTTTGTGGTTTAAAGGAGAAAAAATGGAAAAATCAAAAACCTAAAAAAAATTAAGAAAAAGAAAGTCCAAAAACATATCCTTTGGTGAGGGTGTTCGATTTACATAACTAGTTGGGTTAGAGACCCTGAAAGTAATAGACTTGTTAGGAGTGAACTTGAATTTGACTTCGAACCCAAACTTGACCCCAAACTTGAATTAGAAGAAATGGCACAAAAAAGAACTTTGGGTGATATTTTCTATCCTAGTAGGACTGCTTTGCCATTTTGTTTCACTATGCCTAAACTTGGATTCAATATGACTTTCAAATTAAGACCTCACTATACTCAAATGCTCTCTAAATTTACAGGTTTAGAGAATGTTTATTTATTTTTGAGGGAATTCGAAGAAGTTTTTCTATGATGCATTTCCTTAATATCCCCATTAATGTTGTGCAAATTAAATTGATTCATTTTGCTTCGAAAGATTCTGCTAAACATTGGATGTATGGCTTGGCTGCTAATTCTCTTACTTGTTGGAATGATTTTGTGAGATTATTCTTAAGAAAATATTTCCTAATCCCAAGATGTTAAGCTAAGGAATGAAATTAATCAATTTGTGCAACTAGATAGGGAATCCTTTTGAAAATATTTTGATACTTTCAAAAATTTATTGGACCAGTGTCCCTATCAAGGTTTAGACCAAGCACGTTTTGTAGCAGATTGTATGTGAAGGATTTGACCAACAGACAAGAACTATGGTAGAGTCCATGTGTCAGGGTGGCTTTCTTTCTAATAGTGCCACATCTGGTTGGGAGTTTTTAGAGGACTTAGGTAAGAAAACCATGAAGTGGGAAACCGTCGCGATGACAGCTTAAGTTCTAAACTTGCAGGGGGTGGGTTGTATTCTGTCTCTGATGTAAGTCACTTAGAGTCTAAGATTGATGTTTTAGAAAATATGTTGAAGGGATTGTCTCCCTAAATGATCCAACTATCCCAGACTTCTACAGTGTCCTGTTCTCATTATCAGGCCCTAGATCATTCTTTGAGTGCTTATCCTTATTTTACTCACTAGTGAGTAACTAGACAGGAGCAAGTAAGTATAGCTTTTCAGAGACCAAAGAGCGACCCTTTCTCCCCTTATTATAATCCATGGTGAAAAAAATCACCATCACTTTTCTAGGAGTAATGGACCAAATGCTACGGTTCCTAACTCCTAGCCTATCTCTCATCACTCTAGTTCCTTTTAGAGACCGGTTTTTTCAGGTGTGCCCAATGCACCTAGACCTCCACCACCTGTTGGTTAATTTCAACGTCCTCCTAGCTGTACTGACATCGATAAAATTGAGAGGAGAATTAATAGCAGTGTGAAGAGAACGATAAATGCTAATATGGAGAGAATGATGAGAATGATGAGAACGATGACTGAATAGTTTTTCGAGTTAGCATCATCTTCTAGGGAACCAGGTACTTTTCTAAGTCAACCTAAGGTGAACCCCAAGGGTCATGCATTCTCTTCTTCTAGTAGTCCTAGTGAGCCCGTAAGGAAAGTGAGTGTAGTTATATCTCTCCGATCTGGTCGAGAGATTGATAACTAAGTGAGAAATCCTAATGAACCCTACAGGTGTCCTCACCAATTCTTCCAAAACTCTTCTTCTTCCTCTTCTCCTATAGAAACTGGTTTATCTAGTAGGCCAGGGGATGCTACTGATGGTGTCCCCAATGATTCTAATACTCACCTTCCTCCTGAGTCACTTTCTAAGAAGGAGGAGATTAAAAAGAAAGACTCTTCTGACTCAGCAGATTCTTCACCTTCCAAGGGTTCTTCTTCCCCTTATTCTGCTGTGAAAGTCCATATGCCTTTACCTTCTTTTTCTCATAAGCTTAAGAAGAAAGACCAAGCTCATGTTGAGAAGATGAGAGAGACCTTCTCTCAAGTTAAAATCAATATTTCTTTACTCGATGCTATTCAGCAGATGCCTCCATATGCTAGATTCTGAAAGGATCTGTGTACCACAAAGAGAGCTACTAGTGTCCTTAAAAAGGCTTTTTTAGCCTCGAGCGCTAGTTCTATCCCTTCTCACCAGATCCCAGTGAAATATAAGGACCTCGGTTGCCCTACTATTTCTATAGTTATAGGGGACTAGCTTGTTCATAGAGCTTTGCTTGATTTAGGGGGAAGTGTTAACTTAATACCCTTCACTGAGTATAAAAGCCTCTGATCAGGTGAGTTAAAACCTACTAAAATGGTCATTCAACTAGCTGATAGATCGACCAGGTTATCTAAGAGTATAGTTAAGGATGTGTTTATTAGAGTGGGTGAATTAATTTACCCTGTGGACTTTGTAGTGATTGAGTCATTCTAGGGCGTTCTTACTTGGTCACTATCAATGCCCTCATTAATTATAAGAATGGCATGATGAGACTATCCTTTGGCAATATAACATTAGAATTGAACATCTTTAACATGCAAAGATAACCTTCTGATTTTGATGATATGAAGTTCTCTACTCTTAACTGGATAGAAGATTCTGTATTCAATGATGTAACACCCCCAGATCTCTAATTCATTATTAAACACCATTATTAACGAAAATGCAGCGGGAACCTAAACGGGGTGTTACCGCCGTGTTTGCTTCTTGGAAACACCAGGCTGGATGTCACGTCTAACAATTAATACCAAATCTTCGCAAAAAAATCAACCTTACAGCGTTCAAAACTTTAACATCACAAATTAAATCAACTGCTGTCTATTACAACTTCTATCATTCATTTCATCCATATTCTGCATTCGAATCTCACCCTACTTTTGAGTCTCCAGCCCCAAGCATAGCTAGATCACCTGAAAACAAAACATTTTATAACAGTGAGATAAACTCAGTAACAAGCACCCCTAACAGTCAAACACGCACACAAATCCATTTTGAAAACATTTGAGGGAAGGGGACAACGATACGTCTTCCAAGCACACAACCCATTATCACAATCTTCCTTGATCATCACTTTCGAAATCATAATTCCATAATTTAATTGAAACTGCATCTCTTCCAGTGAACGTTTGGGTGAGCGACCCCAGTGGGTCTCATGGCCTGTGCTCTGACATAGTGCAGCCGCTTAACTCATTCCTGGCCTACCACTTCTCAGGCGGTTACCGCTTATCTTTTCCTAGCCTACCACCATTATAGATGGTTACCGATAGTCTTGGCCCACGTCTCAACCGAGCACGTGGCTGCTCACATGCATGCACTTGTTACCCGGGGAAGGCAATGGCCTTCAATCAATCCAAATCTATTTAACTCACCCAATTCAGGTCTTTTTAATTAATGAGTCCTTACCTCTTATCCGAGGTAAACTTAGCATAATTAGTTCATTCATATTTAAACACCTTCCCCTATAGAACTCGCAATAGCAATCCAGGAATTCCAAACACAATCGAAATAAATTTCAACTCGCATGACATGGTAAGTTTCAACTTCCAGACGTAACACAACATACAGTTTTCATCATGCAGTCACTTTTATTTCATACACCAATGTTCCTTCAGTTTTGAAAAGAAATGCCAGAAATTCTTACTCAAGTTCCAAAACGTTCATGGTTTCAACAACGCATGGGAAGGGTTAGGGCATGATTGTTACCTGGATACCGTATAATATACGAGCTCGGTTACTTAAGCAAGTTCATTGGTCCGCACCTGGGCCCACACACAGCCCACGCTCAATATAGGGCATCCATAGCCCTCCCACAAATTTATAAAAGGATTTCTAGATTTTTAATTCATCCAAACCTTAACCCTGGTTAAGGTTCAGGCTGGCCAGTTTCTGAGTTCAATTTCCAGAAGCTATAACTTTGGTTCCCAATATCCAATTCTAGTGTTCTAAGTCAATCCCAAATCCTTAAGTCGTCCTCTACACTTTCTATGTTCAGGGTTCGGCATGGATCTGTCCCAAACTAGGACATATTTTCACTTCCTTCTAAAGTGTCCGTGACTGTCTTCCCCTGTGACAGCCCTGGGAAAATTCATTACAACTCGGGCTACCCTACTCGAAACGGCCGGATTCCAAAACAAAATTGCTCAGTACATCCAGCGGTTTCCACCCACCAAATTTCATGATTTCGAGCAACCAAACCTATCCTAGGCATGTTTTTTTTCAAAATTAAGAATGAAGCAGCCCAGAGCCTGATTTCCAGATTCTGCCCAGAATTTTAGCCTAAGTTCCAGACCTCATAACTTCTTGTCCCGACTTTCAAAAATCAATTGCTTGCTAATTTAGAAAGATAACTTCATCTATTAAAACTATCATGTTCAACACTTTTACAAAATCACACAGTAGCTAGGTCTAAAAATTCAAAAACTGCCGACTACACCTGCAGTACCCGGTTTTTGATAGTGTCCAGTATTTCGGCCATAACTCCTTCATCTTAACTCCGATTATTCAATCCAAAAACCCACAAGATTGTCACATCCTGATATAACTATCAAAAAAATTGTTAGGATTTTTAGACAACTAGACCAATTATACCAAATTTCCAAAGTCATGGTAAAAACGGTTTCAATTTTGCCCAAATCACCCTTCCTCTTTATGAACGGTATTCGCATGATTCGGGTTACCAAAACTTTACCTGTTCCCGTTAGTCACCCTTAGACCCTCGCCCATACCCAAACATGTCAAAGAACCACTTTTACTAAGGCTAAAAAAAATAAAATGCCATCAAAACATTGTTACGAAATTACCTTGAGTCGGAAACGGGGTTAGTTTAATGGAATTTCCGCCTTCACTCAAGTTTAATGCCGAAAACGCAAAACAAGGGAAGCAAGTAGCGGGGTGGCGGCGCAAGAGGCGGCAGCCTGGTGGTGGTGACGGCGGTTGGCGGCGAGGGAGGAGAGAGAGACAGAGTGCAAGGCTAGAGAGAGAGAGAGAGAGAGAGAGAGAGAGAGAGAGAGACGTGAGGAAGAGAGTAGGAGAGGTGAGGGAGTTAGGGTTTTAGGTTTGGGAATAAAAGGGGAAAAAGAGGAGAGGTTTAGAAAGGGTTTGATTCTTGTTCAAAATAAAATAAATATTTAGCTTGATTTGGGGCAGAAACTCACGGCAAGGGGGGAAATTGATGATGATTAGGGTTTAAAAAAAACCCAAAAATAAACTAATAAAATAATACTAGTAATGATAATAAATTAAAAAATATTCGTAATCATAATAAATAAAAATCATAATAATGATAATAAAAATGGTAATACTAGAAGTTTTATAATTAAAAAAAAATCAAAGAGGGAATTTTTTTTCTTTTTTTTTTGGGGAAGATTTAGAACCTTCAAGAATATTGAAAGCCAATTAAAAGCTTCCTTAAGCAACACAAATTTCATAAGAACTCATTTGGCATTGACTTGGATTGACTTGGATCTAGGTCGATCTAACCTAAAAATAATTTTTCCCAAATTAAATTTTCGAGGTTTTACATACTACCCCACTTAAGAAAGCTCCGTCCCCGAAACTTCACTATGCCACAACATGCCACCATTACAACCTGAATTTCTGAGATTTTACATGCTACCCCACTTAAGAGGTTTCGTCCTCGAAACTGATGCGCACTGGATTATGGAAATAGGTGGAGATATTTGTCTCGCATCTCCTGTTCCGGCTCCCAAGTGGCTTCCGACGTCTCATGGTTGGCCCATAGGACCTTTACCAGGGGCACTATCTTCATACGGAGGTGCTTTTTCCGCCAATATCTCCTCTCTAATCCACTCCAGTTGAGGGTCCGTGGTTTGGGCTAGTCGGATTTCCTCTACGAGAGTCGGTTGTGCCTCCAGGGCGTAAAGCATAGGTTTGGCCCCTAGAGTAATCACATTAAGTTCTAACCTTCTAAATTCTTGGCATAGCTCATCTGGAAGCGCTATCAAACAACTCAGTGTCGGGTATGGCCGGCGACTCAACGCATCCGCCACTACATTGGCCTTCCCATGGTGGTACTAAAAATGGACGTCATAGTCCTTTAGGAACTCTAGCCACCTTGTCTATCTCAGATTCAGATCCTTCTGTGAGAAAAGGTATTTCAGACTCTGGTGGTCAGCGAATACTTCACAACGAACCCCGTATAGGTAATGTCTCCAGATTTTGAGAGGAAACACGACCGCGGCTAACTCCAGGTCGTGAGTCGGGTAGTTTCGCTCGTGTGTCTTCAACTGTCGCGAAGCATACGCTATTACCTGATCATCTTGCATTAACACGCACCCCAACCCATTCCTAGAAGCATCATTATACACCACGAAGTCCTACTCCGCATTAGGTAAAGCCAGTATCGGTGCACTCATAAGTCTCTTCTGAAGCTCCTGGAAGACTTCTTCACATTTTTCCGTCCATTCATATTTGGTGACCTTTCTAGTTAAGTTGGTAAGCAGGGTGGCAATCTTTGAAAAATTTTGGACGAATCGGCGATAATAGCCCGCCAAGCCCAAGAACTCCTCGCTTCCGTAGGATTCTTAGGTCTGGGCTAGTTTGTCACAGCCTCAATCTTTTGAGGGTCCACCGGCACTCCTTCGTGGTTTACTACATGATCGAGGAAGGCTACCTTCTCCAACCAGAACTCGCATTTTGAGAACTTGGCATACAACTCATTCTTCCTTAACACCTCCAGGGCTATCCGTAGGTGGTCGGTGTGCTCAATAGGGGTTTTCGAGTAAATTAGGATGTCGTCAATGAAGACCACCACAAACTTATCCAAATAGGGTTTAAAGAACCTGTTCATAAGGTCCATCAACGCCGCTGGTGCATTGGTGAGGCCAAAGGGCATCGCTACGAACTCATAGCAGTCGTATCAGGTACGAAATGCAGTTTTGGATATATCCTCATCCTTGATTCGGAGTTGGTGGTACCCCGAACGGAGGTCAATTTTAGAAAATGTCCCCGAACCCCAAAGTTGGTTGAATAAGTCGTCTATTCTGGGTAGAGGGTAACGGTTCTTGACCATTATCTTATTCAGCTCCCGGTAATCTATACATAATCTTAGAGTCCTATCTTTCTTCTTCACGAATAAGACCGGGGCTCCCCACGGGGATGTACTAGGCCGGATGTATCCTTTCTCCAAGAGTTCCTCTAACTGCGTCTTTAATTCCTTGAGTTCGGCTGGTGCCATCCTATAAGGTGCCTTGGAAATGGGGGTGGCCCCGGGGGTCAAGTCAATACAAAATTCCACCTCTCTAAGAGGTAGCATGCCAGGAATTTCAACGGGAAACACATCTGGGAATTCCCTCACTACAGGGATGTCCTCTAGGGACGGTCCCCCATTCTCAGTCTTGACTACGTGGCATAGGAACCCTTTACACCCTTTGCCTAACAGCTTTTGAGCCCTCATCACTGACACCAATTTTACTCCTATTCTGGGCTTTTGGCCTCTATGTATTATCCTTTCTCCATTCGGCCCTCTTAGGGTGATTTTTTGTTTGGAGCAGTCAATCTGGGCCTGGCACTTAGCTAACCAGTCCATTCCCAAAATAATTCCAAAGTCAGTTAACTCAAACTTATACAGGTTCGCCGAGAATTTACATTCATACATATCCACAGAGTAACCGTCGTATAACTCTTTGCACAACACAGTTTTTCCATCAGGGAGCATTGCTGACAACAGGGGGAATTTTTGGGTGGGGTTTAGTCCCAAGGTCTCAATTAACCTAGCAGAAATAAAGGAGTGCGTGGCATCCGAATCAAACAAGACATCTACAGACTGAGTTAAGAAGGAAAAAGTACCCGTCACCACGTTCGAAGCATCCGCAGCTTCCTCTTTTCGCATCACATACACCCAGCCCCCAGTATTCCGGGGTGGTTGGTTGGAGGGTCAGGACTGAGTCGACTGGGGTGTCTGATTCTACTGGTTGGGGTTGGCCGCCTGCCCTCTCCTGCTCTGGTATGAAGACTGGGGTCACTGCCCCTGCCCTTGGTTCTACCCCTGTCCCTGACTCTGCCCCGGCCCTTGCCCAGGAGAGGGTGGGGGAAGTGGGCAGTCCCGTACCTAGTGTTGATGGCTTTCACGGCAGAAGCACCTCTTCACAGTCCAACATTCTCTTGCGATATGCCCCGGTTTCCCACAAGCGTTGCAGGTCACTTTGGGCCGTGTGTTGGGATACTGGCACCCTCGATTGAATAACGAGAGTGTTGTCCCCCAGTGGGTCTACGGTTCTGCTCCTGCCTCTGGAAGTTTCCCTGATTGTCTCCCTTCCTCTTAGTACCCCATTGTTCGTTGAAATAGTGGCTTCGCTCCTTCATTGCTTGTTCCACGTTGACTGCAGTGTCATGTATTAACGTACGTGACATACTGTTGCACCGACATACGTTCCTTGATAGTTGGATTTAGCCCGACCTCAAACCTGTTCATTTTCAACCTCTCGTCAGCTACGAAGGTTGGGGCAAAGCATGACAATTCCATGAATTTGGAGGCGTACTCGAGGACGCTCATGCCCCCCAGCTGCAGTTGCATAAATTCATTCTCCTTAGCCTTCTGGAGGGAGGTGGGATAGAAATGATCCTTAATCATTTTCTTGAACTTGCCCCATCCAAACCCAGGCTCATGTTGTCTTTCCCTTACTGTAGCCCACCAAAGGTCGGCTTTGTCTTTGAGGTAGAATACCGCAAATCCTACCTTCCACTCTTCGGGACACTGAAGGGCATCGAATAATTTTTTTATCCCCCTAATCAAATCTTCGAAGGTCTTGGTGTCGGGGGTGCCATCATAGACGGGTGGATGATGACTTGCAAACCATTTGAACATATAGGAGTTGTCCTCCTCCACCCTCTTCTCTCTAACTTCCATCAGTCTTTACATTTGCTCATTCTGGAGCCGTAGTTGCTCCCCTTGCTTTTGTGGCATCTCCAACAGTAACAAATTTGTCAGCTCGACCCCTGTTGGTGGGTTAGTCTCATCGATTTGACTGTAGGACCCATTCCCATTCCGAGGGCATAGGGACTCCAGCCGCTCTCTAAAAGTCATCATGGGAACGTTGTGGTCCATAAGGACCCTTGTTGTAGGGTTGCCTCCCGATTGAGATTCATCGTTGTGGTTGTTTCCCGCCATTATATTCGGGAAAGTAATTTGGTTTTAGTTCCTCTCTTCATAGTTCATATTCTACATTCTACTAAGTCTCATAATCACATTACATGCCAGTGCGTCATATAATATTTCACAGAAGCTCGTTCATAGCATACTATCATGTTCAGGGCACATCTATCCCATCATTTATTCAGGTGTCTCATTTCACCCAAGCATCACATTCACATAACACATATCTTTCACAACCAAACACATAGGGATTTAAAACATCGAAACAATTTTTATCGCATGAAATTTTCAATTCCCATAAGGGTTCTACATCAGTACTTTCGTTGCATTACAATGCTTAATCCTAATAGCCACAGTGGCCTAAAAACAGCAAAACGACGCTACTAGCAAAAGAAGAAAGAAAAGAGGAGAAAGCAGCCTCCTAAGGCTTCTAGCCTTTAGTGGTCGGGAGCATCCAATGGGCAGGTACCCCTGCATATTCGACCACATCTACCCCGCTTCCGGCGAGTCATCTCCATCTCACGCTCAGCTCCTTCCCACAAGGAATCTATCTCCTGTTCCATATACTCCGAGCTGCTGGTTTGCTTATCCTGAGTCGGGTGGCCCCTCTCTTCCTCCTCCTAGTCTTCCATTAAGTCGTTACTACTCATAAGTTGCCCCTCGCTGACCTCAGAGTCTCTCTCAGGGTTTTTCTTGGGATCTTCCTTAGGATCCTCCTCAGGATCTTCCTCGGGGTCTTCCTCCATGGGGTCTTCCTCAGGGTCTTCCTCTTCCCTGGGGTCTTCCTCAGGGTCCTCCTCCTCCCTGGGTTCTCCCTCGCTCATGTCTTCCCCACTCCGGTCCCCCTCTAGACTCGGTTCCACTCTAGGCTCTGCCTCAATCGGATTATCCTCCCCTTCCATAGAGTCTCCCTCCTCATCAGTATCCTCTTCTACCGATGGTGGTGGGTTGGTATCCTCAGAGTCAGGGGTGGGGGGTTCGTCATAAGGACCTACATCCATTAGGTGGTCCACTAGTTCAATCAAGTTGAAACCCATAGGCTGCCACTTGCATATACACCAGTCCCTAGCGACCATGAATGCTCTCTCCCCAGGGTGAAGTTCCTGAACTCTATAACGCCACAAGGGGTCCCCCCAAAGAGTTAAAAGGAAGAAGAGGGTCTGGTTATGGTCGGATCTTAAGCAATCATCAGGAACCTCAGCTAGTCTCCCATGAATAAAAATTTCTACTCGCTCCAAGTGACTCTCCAAACTGACCCCGGGAACCTTCTCCAACCTCTGGTGGCGATAAGGTCGTCCCATACACCCACAATGACGAGCCGCATTCATCCTAGACATTAATAGACCCAACTTAGATATATAAACACAAAGAGGTAACATATACAAGCATACTCCCTTCCCAACCTACGCTCAAACTCCGAGCAGTCCTTAAGTCTACCAGTTTTAGGGTAATTAAACAGTATTGTTCTCTTTATCCCTTAGGCGAGCCTTCAGGCCAGTTAGCCTGGGCTCTGATACCACTTTGTAATACCCCCTGATCTCTAATTCATTATTAAACACCATTATTAACAAAAATATAGCGGGAACCTAAACAGGTTGTTACCGCCGTGTTTTCTTCTTGGAAACACCAGGCTGGATGTCAAGTCTAACAATTAATACCAAGTCTTCGCAAAAAAACCAACCTTACAGTGTTCAAAACTTTAACATCACAAATTAAATCAACTATTGTCTATTACAACTTCTATTATTCATTTCATTCGTATTCCGCATTCGAATCTCGCCCTACTTTCGAGTCCCCAGCCCTAAGCATAGCTAGATCACCTGAAAACAAAACATTTTGTAATAGTCAGATAAACTCAGTAACAAGCACCCCTACACAGTCAAACACGCACACAAATCCATTTTAAAAACATTTGAGGGAAGTTGACAATGATACATCTTCTAAGCTCACAACCCATTATCACAATCTTCCTTGATTATCACTTTCAAAATCATAATTCCACAATTTAATTGAAACTGCATCTGTTCCAGTGAACGTTTGGGTGAGCGACCCCAGTGGGTCTCATGGCCTGCGCTCTGACATAGTGCAGCCGCTTAACTCATTCCTGGCCTACCGTTTCTCAGGCGGTTATCGCTTATCTTTTCCTGGCCTACCACCATTATCGATGGTTACCGATAGTCCTGGCCCACGTCTCAATCGAGCACGTGACCGCTCACATGCATGCACTTGTTACCCGGGGAAGGCAATGGCCTTCAATCAATCCAAATATATTTAACTCACTCCATTCAGTTCTTTTTAATTAATGAGTCCTTACCTCTTACCGGAGGTAAACTTAGCATAATCAGTTCATTCATATTCAAACATCTTCCCTACAGAACTCACAATAGCAATCCAGGAATTCCAAACACAATCGAAATAAATTTCAACTCACATGACATGGTAAGTTTCAACTTCCAGACATAACACAACATACAGTTTTCATCATGCAGTCACTTTCATTTCATACACCAGTGTTCCTTCAGTTTTGAAAAAAAATGCTAGAAATTCTTACTCAAGTTCCAAAACGTTCATGGTTTCAACAACGCAGGGGAAGGGTTAGGGCATGATTATTACCTGGATACCGTATAATTTACGGGCTCGGTTACTTAAGCAAATTCACTGCTCTGCACCTGGGCCCACACATAGCCCACAGTCAGTCCACGCTCAATATAGGACATCCTTGGCCCTCCCACAAATTTATAAAAGGATTTCTAGGTTTTTAATTCATCCAAACCTTAACCCTGGTTAAGGTTCAGGTTGGCCAGTTTCTGAGTTCAACTTCTAGAAGCTATAACTTTGGTTCCCAATATCCAATTCTAGTGTTCTAAGTCAATCCCAAATCCTTAGGTCGTCCTCTACATTTTCTATGTTCAGGCTTCAGCATGGATCTGTCCCAAACTAGGACATATTTTCACTTCCTTTTGAAGTGTCTGTGACTATCTTCTCCTGTGACAGTCCTAGGAAAATTTAGTACAACTCGAGCTACCCTACTCCAAACGGCCCACTTCTAAAACAAAATTGCTCAGCACATCCAGCGGTTTCCACCCACCAAATTTTATGATTTCCGGCAACCAAACCTATCTTAGGGATGTTTTTTTTCAAAATCAAGAATGAAGCAGCCCCAGAGCCTGCTTTCCAAATTCTGCCCAAAATTTTAGCCTAAGTTCCAGACCTCATAACTTCTTGTCCCGACTTTCAAAAATCAATTTCTTGCCCAACTTAAAAAGATAATTGCATCTATTAAAACTTTCATGTTCAACGCTTTTACAAAAGCGCACAGTAGCTAGGTCTAAAAATTCAACAACTGCCAACTATACCTGCAGTGCCTGGTTTTTGACAGTGTCCAGTATTTTAGCCATAACTCCTTCATCTTAACTCCGATTTATTCAATCTAAAAACCCACAAGATTGTCGCATCCTGATATAACTACCATAAAAGTTTCAGTATTTTTAGACGACTGGACAAATTATACCAAATTTCCAAAGTCATGGCAAAAACGGTTTCAATTCTGTCCAAATCACCCTTCCTCTTTAGGAACGGTTTTCGCATGATTCGGGTTACCAAAAATTTACCCGTTCTCGTTAGTCGGCCTTAGACCCTTGCCCAGACCCAAACATGCCAAAGGACCACTTTTACTAAGGCTAAAAAAAAAATAAAACGCCATCAAAACATTGTTACGAAATTACCTTGAGTCGGAAACGGGGTTAGCTCAATGGAATTTCCGCCTTCGCTCAAGTTTAATGTCGAAAACGCAAAACAAGGGAAGGAAGTAGCATGGTGGCGGCGCAAGAGGCGGCAGCCCGGCGGTGGTGACGGTGGTCGGCGGCGAGGGAGGAGAGAGAGACAGAGTGCAAGGCTAGAGAGAGACAGAGAGAGACGTGAGGAAGAGAGTGGGAGAGGTGAGGGAGTTAGGGTTTTAGGTTTGGGAATAAAAGGGGGAAAAGAGGAGAGGTTTAGGAAGGGTTTGATTCTTGCTCAAATAAAACAAATATTTAGCTTGATTTGGGAGAGAAACTCACGGCAAGGGGGGAAATTGATGATGATTAGGGTTTAAGAAAAACCTAAAAATAAACTAATAAAATAATACTAGTAATGATAATAAATTAAAAAATATTAGTAATCATAATAAATAAAAATCATAATAATAATAATAAAAATGGTAATACTAGAAGTTTTATAGTTAAAAAAAATCAAAGAGGGAATTTTTTTTCTTTTTTTTTTTGGAAGATTTAGAACCTTCCAGAATATTGAAAGTCAATTAAAAGCTTCCTTAAGCAAAACAAATTTCACAAGAACTCATTTGGCATTGACTTGGATTGACTTGGATCTAGGTCAGTCTAACCTAAAAATAATTTTTTCCGAATTAAATTTCCGGGGTTTTACATACTACCCCACTTAAGAAAGTTCCGTCCCCGAAACTTCGCTATGGCGCAGCATGCCGCCATTACAACCTGAATTTCTGAGGTTTTACAAATGATGATTTTGAAGATGTGTTTGCTGCTGAGTACGAGTCATTTATTATCCATGATGAGCCTGAATATGATAGGTTTGAGTTTGACGACTTGTACTCGACTACTGATTGTTTGCTAACTGCTATTTCTGAATCTACTTCTGAATCTGTTTACCCTCATGCTCTTGAATTGAAACCTCTTCTTAATTCTCTCAAGTATGTATTTTTAGGACCCGATGAATCTTTACCTGTCATCATTACTTCTGACCTAGACCGCGGCTAAGAGAACAAACTGATTGCCTTACTTAGAGAGAATAAGGAAGCTATAGGTTAGACTTCATGGGACATTAAGGGTATTAGTTCTTCTATTGTGCAGCATAGAATTCACTTAGAGGACAATGCTAAGCCCTATTGAGACTGCTAAGGACATTTGAACCCGACTCCATAGGAAGTAGTTAAGAAGGAAGTGCTGAAATGATTAGACCATAGGATTATCCTATTCTGATAGTGAGTAGGTTAGTTCCATTCAAGTTGCTTATGAGAAGACCGGCATTACCATGACTAGGAATGATAAGAACGCGTTAGTCCCTACTCGAGTTCAATCTAGGTGTTGAGTGTATATAGATTATAGGAAATTAAATACTGCCACTAGAAAAGACCATTTTCCCCTTCATTTCTAGGACCAAATGTTAGAGAAGTTGGCTGGACATACCTTCTATTGCTTTTTAGATGGATACTCTAGCCATACCCAGATCTCTATTGCTCCTAAAGATCAGGAGAAGGCTACTTTCACCTGTTCATGTAGGACTTATGCCTTTAGGATGATGCCTTTTGGAAAGTGTAATGCCCCTGCTACCTTTCGAAGTTGCATGATTTCCATTTTCTCAGATATAGTTGAGCATTGCATAGAAATTTTCATGGATGACTTTTTTATATTTGGGTCTTCCTTTGATGATTGTCTATCTGTGAGACCCGCCTTCTTTGCTTTAAGTTAAACTAACTGTCTTGCTTTTTACGTTATAAAATCGTATTTTTATTAACTACACAAGTTAAATCATTACTAACGTGCTTATGTGAAGGATAATTTTATTGAAAAGAATTATTGTTGCTATTATTGATTTTAAAGTTAATTCCTGCTATTTGTGTCTCTAAACTGTACCGATAGTTTAATTTAGTCGTTTCTCGAGTATGATTAGGTTGCCAACCTTAGAAGTAGTCTGATGTTTATTAAATCGAACCTTTATATATTTGGGAACGAATGGTCAATAGAAGGTCGTATTAACGATTCGGGTTTAGAGTTTGAGATACGAACTAGACTAGCGGTACCAATTATTGATCAGCTTAAGGCAAAAAAAAAAAAGAAATAGTAAAAGGGGCAAAGCCGCTTTCTCCTTCCCGCTAGCTCACAAAAACACGACAAAGGAGGGGGGAACTCTGCTACTGCTCCCAGCCCCATGACCCCCGACCACCATGCAGAGAGAGAGAGAGAGAGAGAGAGAGAGAGAGAGAAACAGTGAGCAGGCCGGCGGCAGGCGCAACGGTGGCCGACCAATCGTGGCATCAACACTAACAGGCTCAGAACGAGGGTTACGCGTGGGCCTAAGGGTTGGGGTTTTGAAACCCTAACCGCACCACCACCACCGCGACCACCCTAGTCGGTGGTTGGGCATGATTCCGGTGACAAGGCAGGACCGAAGGAGAGCTAGAAACAGGCTTGGGTTGGTTTGCTTCGGTCTTGAGAGTAGTAGCAAATGAGGGGACGGATTTTGGGTTCTTGAACATCCAAATTCAACCCCAAAACCCCAAAATCGGGTCCTCTAGTTTGGAGTCCAGGTGGGTGTTTCTCGCCTCCTAAGTATTGGTAGTCTCGAAATTGTTTTAACCTTTAAGTTGCGTTGCATGTGAGTTTAGGATTAGTCAGATCGATTGGAGTTATGCATGTTCTGTTTCAGCTGAATTTAATTTAAATTGATGCATGTTAAGTTTAGTTAGTTTATGCCCAAAAGTGACTTCGAAATAACCTAACGATGCCTTGAATCGATATATGTTAATTTAGTTAACTAACACTTGAAAATAGCTTCGAATTGAAATGTGAATGTTTAGAACCGATACGTGCACAGTTAGTTAATTCATGCTCATTTAATAGCTTCGAAACGAAATATGAATGCTTAGAATCGATAAATGCACACTTAGTCAATTCATGCTCGTTTAATAGCTTCGAATTGAAATGTGAATGTTTAGAATCGACATATGCACACTAAGTTAATTCATGCTCGATTAATAGTTCAAAATGAAATGAGAATGCGTAGAATCAATATTTGTGTGATTAGTTAGTTTATACCTAAACTGTGACTTCGAATTAATAAATGAACACCTCGAATTGATGTCTGCCTATTTAGTTAAATCACGCTCATAGCGTTGGAAATAATTTATGAATGTTGAAATGAGCATGTTTACCCCTTGATTATAATACATGAATGTAATTGAGTTTCATGCTTTGTTAGTTTAATTCAGCTTGCTAAGCGTTCGTTTCGAGTTAATGTCGTATGAATATATATATATATATATATATATATATATATATATATATATATATATATATGTATGTATGTATGGTTATAACCGTCGGCTGTAGCGCACTGCTAAATGTTGTTTGTTTGCTTGGTAAGTTAAGCATTGGTAAGTTATGTAAGTTTAAATATCGCTTTTCAGTATATCATAATGGTTAGATTACTAGATTGTGAAATTAAAACTAAGATGGTAGTTGGATGATTTGAGGAAGAACTGTGTGTGGTTCGAGGTTTCTTGTGGTCGCTGTTATGTGAGGAGGGAGTCTGGGTTGTGATTACCACAATCGTGTGGATTGTGAGGCCATGTGTGGCTCATTTTGTTGAAATGATTATGAAGTCTCGTGAATGTGCCATGTGTGAAACCCTTCCCTCTTGAAACTGTTAAATGATGCTATGTGAATGATTTGAGAACTTAGTAATCTTTAAAAGGGTCGTTAAAAGCATGTTTTCACCATTTTGAATGTTTCTAAAGGTTCACTAATTGCCGGATGGTTTATAAGATGTTTGTACCGTAAAATGATCCTAAATCGTCGAACTAATCAACAACTGACTAACTGAATAATCGATAGGTTTAGGAAGTTTAAAAGCAAACTAAAATTAAGTTTGAAAATGTTTTATCACGAAACTTAGTTTGAGTTATATGCTAGCTAAGTACTTTAAGTTTTGAATGAGTTTTGAATTACAAGTTAGCAAATTCATTACAATTTTAAAAGGGTTTCCAAGTTGAAAATGAAAGAGCTATAACGAACGGTAGGGTTATAGGCTATTTTGCTAGATAAGCATATATATGAATAAGCATAAGTACGCATATGTGTAAGTAATTATGTTTATACTTATGTGTACGTTGAGGAGCTGCTCTAGAAACTTTAAGCTTAAGTCTGAGAGCCAGGGATGGTGGCTTAGTATCCCATCTGGCATAACATAAGCTATATTAAGATGACTCAGCGATGATGGTTTGAATCCCACCTAAATTCTCAGTATGTAAGTTATATCTCAGCATAGTATGATGTCTCTCCGGATAGATGTATGTTGCCGCTCGATTTTGGCCGACTCGGGATGGCATTAACATTGTACCTTTAAGAGTTTAGTCTCCTCACTTATGTGATCAAATCATTATGTATGTTTCTTTTAATAAACGATGATCTTATGCCAAGGATATTTTCCCAATGAATAAGAAAAGTAGTTGGCGTTACGCCTTTTTAAGTATTTCAGAAAGAAAGTTTTTTTAAGGGTCATTATAGGACCAATACGAAAGAGAGTATTTTAAGAATATGAGCCTCTTGAGAAGAGTTTTTATGAGCCTCAAGAGGCTAAATGAAGTGTTTTCAGTAAAAAGAAAGAAAGCTTCATGTGCATAACTTGTGCATATCATATGAATGAGATCTAAGTAAAGTATGCTGATGAACATGAAGCATTATGTGCATATCCCAAGTATAACTTATGAATGTGATGCTAAGTAAAATACGATTATGAAAAAGAAAGCCTTATGAGCATATTCCATGCATACCCTACGAATGAGATTTGAATGAGACTTGAAATGTGTGTGTCTTATGTATACCATATGAATGAAATGCCAAGAGAAGTATGATTATGAGAAGAGATAGCCCTATGTGCGCATCCTATGAATGAGGTTTCATGCATAGTTTTAATGGAATGCTAAGTAGTTGTGTTTATGAAAAAGAGAGATCCCTATGCTTAATCTATGAAAGAAAGTTTTGTGCTTAGCCTTGCTATTTGCTCATGTGTTTAAGTGCCTGTTAGTAAAAAAAGTTTGGTCATTTGGGGACCTAGAAATGAGTTTGGGTGGCTAGAATGAGGTCCATGGGTAACGAACCGTCCTTGGAGACTATAAATGCCTAATATAATAGTAAAGTATGAATACGTGATATGTGACAATTAAAGATATTACTGCCTGTAACAGTTTTGCTTTTAAGGGGACGGGGAATACTTACTGAGTGTGTGGTTGCTCATCCGATTACTCTTTCCCCTTTTTCCCCAGGTCTGCATTATGATAAGTAGGAGCCAAGTCACCTATATCAAGATGGAATCTGTCCTTGCTTGCAATGTCATGTGTGCCCATTTGAAGGGGTTTTGCATGCTTAACGAAGTCATGTAATGTATTCCTAGAATTGTAAACATTTGTAAACAAATATTCTAGTTCATATAGTGTATTCAGTTTAGGAGCCACTCTGTATGGCCATGTGCGCCAACAATCTTATTAACCAGTTGTCTTTTTAGTTGAAATCAACTACGTTTTGGGATGTAAACCCAGTACTCCGGTTGTGTGAACCGTTGAGTTATATCTTTCATATTTCCTATATTAATGAACTATTTTGTTTGATGTACTCCGAGTGAGAAGCTCGTTGAGTTATGAACTTTGGCGTTTAGCCGTTGAGCTTTTTTTAAAAATGTTTTACGCTTCCGTTGATCTGTAGGGATTTATTATAAGGCTTTTAGCCTGAAAACGGTCAGTTTTAGGGAAAACTCTATCCGTTTCACCTGAAATTTAAATAGAAAGTTAAGAAAACGTAGCGCTCTTAGCTCTAGGGCTTGGGGGTGTTACAGTATCTAACCTGAGAAAAGTTTTGGAAAGGTGCAGGGGGGAAAACCTGACCTTGAATTGGGAGAAGTGTCACTTCATGATTAAAAAAGGGATAGTCTTAAGCCACATTATTTTTAGAGATGGAATTGAGGTAGACAAGGCTAAAACTGATCTGATTGTTAATCTTCCCCCTTTCACTTATGTGAAAGAGGTGAGGTCTTTCATTGAACATGTTGGCTTCCATCATCGCTTCATCAGGGACTTTAGTAAGATAGTGAAGCCTTTATCCAACATGCTAGCTAAGGATGTGCCGTTTCACCTCTCCGAGGAGTGTCTTGAGGCATTTGCTAAGCATAAGGAACCCTTAACCTCTGCTTCAGTTCTTCATCCTCCCATCTGAGGAGAACCATTTGAGTTGATGCATGATGCGTCTGATTATACTATTCGGGTTATTCTAGGACAGCGTGTTAATAAGAGACCCCATGTTATTTACTATGCTAGTCACACTTTAAATGATGCCCAACTGAACTACACTGTTATTGAGAAAGAATTCTTAGCTGTGATTTTTGGCTTTGAAAAGTATAGCCCTTATCTGATTGGGTCTCGTGTGAGTGTTTATACTGATCACTCTACTTTTAAGTACCTTTTTTCTAAGAAGGATGCTAAGCCTAAACCTGTGAGATGGATCTTGCTTTTACAATAGTTTGATTGTGAGATGAGGGACAAGAAAGGTTTTGAGAACCTTGTAGCTGACCATCTATCTAGGATTCTCTATGGTAGAGAGAGTGAGTTAACTGTTTCTAAGTGCTTCACTGATACGCAATTATATGCTATCCACCCTGATCCTTGGTATGCTAATATTGTGAACTACCTAGTTGTTCATAGGGTCGCTGAGGGTTGGACTAAGAATGACAGAGATAGGTTCTTCTACCTCATGAAGTTCTTTATTTGGGATGATCCTTATTTGTTTAAGCACTGCTATGACCAAGTCTTTAGGTGGTGTATTCTCGACAATGAGGTGAGAAGTGTCCGTTCTTTTTGTCATGACCAAGCATGTAGGAGGCATTTTAGTCGTAGGAAGACTACAGCCAAAGTTCTTCAATGTGGTTTCTATTGGGCCACCTTGTTTAGGGATGCATTTGAGTATTATAAGAGTTACCCTAGGTGCTAGCAACTGGGTAGAATAAGCAAGAGAGATATGATGCCACTGAATCCTATCATTGTGGTAGAGATTTTCGATGTGTGGGGTATTGATTTTATAGACCATTTCTATCTTCTTTTGGGAATGAGTATATTTTGTTAACTGTGGACTATGTTTCTAAGTGGGTTGAGGCCATCCCTTCTGGGACCAATGATGCTTAGATATTTATGAAATTCCTTAGGGAGAATATCTTTGTTAGATTTGGCATGCCCCAAGCTATAATTAGTGATTGGGCTACCCATTTTAACAATAGGTCTTTTGATGCCTTACTGAGGAGGTACTTCACAGTCCATAGGCTTGCCACCCCCCATCATCCTCAGCCTAGTGGCTAGGTTAAAGTTTCTAATTGGCAGATCAAGCATATTCTAGAAAAGACAGTGAGTAGGAACAGGAAAGATTGGCCTGATAAGCTTGAAGATGTTCTTTGGGCATAGAGGACAGCTTTCAAAACTCATTTAGGCATGTCACCTTATAGGGCTATTTATGGTAAGCCTTGTCATCTTCTTGTTAAGATTGAGCACAGGGCATGGTGGGCCATTAAGATGCTTAATTATGACTTGACTGAGGCTAGTGAGGAGCATAGACTATAGTTGAGTGAGCTTGATGAGATTAGAGCTGAGGATTATGAGAGTGTGCCATCTTACAAAGAGAGGGCAAAGTTGCTTCATGACAAACACATTCTTAGGAAAGAGTTTGCCCCCGGAATAAAAGTACTCTTGCATGACTCTACGTTTCATTTATTTCCAGGGAAACTAAGGTCTTGATGAACAGATTCCTATATTATCTCACGTGTTTTTCCCTATGATGTAGTTGAAATCCAGGACCCTGAGAGTGGTGCCATCTTCAAAGTGAATGGTCAGCATTCGAAGCAATTTTCGGAGTTACCCAGTAAAGAAGATGTGGGGTGTTTGTTACTCCGCAAGCCGAGCCCTGATTGATGATTATGTTGAGATAGCTCGGGCATATTTAGCACTGCACCTGGTTTGATAAGAATTTTCTTCTCTTCTTCTCTATTTTTTCTCCTTTTTTCTTTTTCCTTTCTTTTTGTATAGTTGGATGCGTTTCTCTTTTATGTGTTTATGTTGCACACTTGTTTTTGAGTTATGTCTTTAGTTTTGAGTTTTATTTTTAATTTTGTATGTTTGTTTTTCTTTAGTGTGTATTTTGTGTTTTATGTTTCCTTTTGCTTCCAATGAGGACATATTCTGATTTAGGTGTGGGGTTGGGGAAATTAACTTCAAAAAAAAGGAAGAAAATTGGAAAATGTGAAAAAAATTATAAAGTTTGAAAATCCAAAAAGATTTTTATTTTTTTTGGGGAATATATGTGCTATTTTTGATTGACTATGTTCTCTTGTACCTTAGTGTTAAGTTGTACATAGACATAGTATGCATTGATAGAACTTAGTCCTAAAGTGTCATGTTTGTATGCGGTCCTAACCCCCGACATTAATTCTAAGCAAGCTTGACTTTGGTAGATGGACCCGTGATATTTTGAGCTTATAGACTAATTTATTATTTTTAGTCTCATATTTTTCTTTCATGTATGTCTCTTCCATAATTTATCTCTAGAACTTGCTTTAATTCTCTTTGAAATCACATTTAGCATATGCATTATGATAATATGATAGAGGTATTCATTTGTTTTGTGAGTTACATAGCTAAATTACTACCTGGATTTGACTGTTTGACCCTTCGTTAACCCCTTTTGAGCCTGGCATTTTCGTTGTGGACCCTTCGTTTTAGCTCCTGGCCTAAGATATTTCCTATACCTAAGCCAAGGCTATTGAAGTGACACTTCATTATTTGGTGGGTCACTTTTGGGTATTTTATGAATTTGGTGGTTGATTTTGGTTATGTATGGGGATGTACCATGCAGACCATTTGGAATTGAGCTATATTGCTCTTGTGTATGCCACTCATTCATCTTCTTCTACAAACAAAAAAAAAGAAGGAAACAAAGCAAGAGAAATGAAAAAAAAAGTTGAAAAATCTCAAAAATTCAAGAGTTGTGAATAAGAGTGTTTGGCATGGATGTATCCTTGTATACTCATTTCTGATGGTCAATTTTAATTGGGGTGTGCTCTTATTGTGTGTTTTGAGAGAGTGTGTGCCCATTATAATCAGTGTAAGTGTTGGTTGCTCATTAGCTTTGACTTTTAGATCCTCATTTCTCCAAGTTGATTGTCCCTCTCTTACCCTTAACCTTGGCCCCATTACAACCCTTAGAAAGTCCTCTTTATTATTATTTTGCTCATTATATTTTAGTGGTGAAAAATCGAGAATCTTAGCAAGCCTATGGGAGTTTGTTTGATTGGAAGAGAATTGAGTGAATCTTATTCTTTTTTAAATACATGAGTGGGAGAGTTCCATATTTCCCCTAAAGTGAGGTTCTACTGGTCATGCTTGCACATAGTTTCTAAGTGGCGTTAAAGATTGTGCATAGATGTCATTAGTGGGATTAAAGTTTCTTGATGTGTACATTGCGTTTATATGTGATATAGTGCTTTGGTTGCTTGAGTGATGTAGCGGGTTAGAATGTGTATGTACTTTTCCTGGTGTTATATATATAAGTTTTTGAAAAAAAAAAAACCAAAAAGATTTTCTTTTACAGATTTTATGGGTACATATTCTGTGAACCATCACGGTACCTTATGTAACGCCCCAAATTAAACATGTTTCACTGTTTATATTTTCTTTAATAAATCACTCAATTGTAATCTGATAAATCCAATGATAGGAGCGTTACCGCTGTCCTAGAGGACAATGGTATGCTTTCAAGAGTTGATCCATTGATATTTTTAGATGCTTGCACATCCGTTTCAGGATGATAAGAACTTCTAAAGTTTATTCTAGTTCCAAAGGCTCCTTGAAGTGCATGCCAAAACAGGTGTGAAATCTCTGATCTCTATCAGACACTATATCAGAGGGAATCCCACGACAAAACCTATTGAAATTGAATCCCTTTCTCAGGGTTTTGATTTATTCTTTGGAGCTCAGGATCATCATCCTGATTCACTCTAATTTCCTCCATTAGGGAGGACTGTAAGGTAAGTGCCCACAATTAAACAGTTGCCTTCTTGTGCAACACTAATTCAATGTCCAAGACCTCAAGCTCTCTTAAGAGATTCAGTTGCGTAATCACTACAGTGTTCAAGGTATGTTGTTTCTTCCTATTCAGGGCATCTGCCATAACATTTCACTTTCTGGGTTGACATTGGATCTACCACAACTGATTGAGCTTCTTCTGCATGAAGATGTACTTGAAGCTTTAATGATCAGTATTGATTCTTGCATGGTACCCCATATAAGTAATGTCTCTAAATTTTCAACGCAAAAACTAGAGAAATGGGTAGGGTAATTCTTCTTATAAGACTTAAGTTGTTAGAAGGCATAAGCTACCAGTTTAACTTCTTGCTAACTTTGTAGCTTGTTTCAACAAATTGGTCAGGGAAGATAATATTTGACAAATCCATTCTTAACTCGATAATTCCCTACTAGACTCAAACAGTTTCTAGTCTCAGTGTATTGGTGGATCTTCGGCACTTTGTAACTACTTTCACCTTTTGCAAATTAACCTTAATCTCATCCTTTGGAACAATATGTTCCAAAAATACCATTGCTTCTAACTAGTACTCATGCTTCTTCTAGTTGCCATGTAATTGATGTTCCCTCAAGGTCTGCAACGCTATCCACAAATGAACAGGATACTCATCTCTGTCCTTGGAGTATTTCAAGATATCTTTTATAAACACCACCACAAACTTGTCTAAATAGGGTATGAAACTCTATTCATAAGATCCATAAAGGCCGTAGGGCCATTGATTAGGCCAAAAGGCATCACAATGAATTCATAGTGACCCAAACATGGTCCTTAGTGTGGTTTTGAGAATGTCTTCAGATATAATCCTAAGTTGATGGTACCTTGACCTAAAATTAATCCTATATCAGACTCTTGCTCCCTGCAGTTGATCAAATAAGTCATCTACTTGGGGTGAAGGGTATGTGTTTTTTATGGTGATCTTGTTCCGTTCTTTGAAATCATTACATAACCTTAAGGTTCCATTCTTTTTCTGTACAATTAGAACTGGACATCCCATGGGGGAACACTTGGATGGTCTGATAAATTCCTTCTGTAACAGCTCATCTAACTGAATCTTCAGTTTGCTAAGCTCTGTTGGTGCCATATGATTTAGGGCTTTGGAGATAGATTGAGCATTAGGGATTAATTCAATCTCATAATCAATTTCTCTTTACGGAGCACTCCTGGTAATTCTTCAGGAAAACATCTCTAAATTCGCAAACTATAGGGATATCTTCTGCTTTTTCTTTCTTAGGATGAATGTTAATAGCATAACACCAATACACAACATATCCTTAACATAAGAGCTCACTTGTTTTCATAACAGAATTTAAAGGACAAGGTTTTTACTCTCTGTGACCATGAAACATATTTCTCTCCCGTGTTCATCTCTTGAAAAAATCTTAGGGTCATCACAACCTATCTTGACCCCATAAGTACACAACCAACTCATTGCCGAAATGATATCAAAGTCTGATGAGTCAAATAGAATCAGAACTCCAGGGAATACTATCCCCACCAATATTAATTGAAACAAGTTTATGAGAGATAGAACATTCAACTCTAGAGTCATTAGATAACTTGAGTCCATAATTGGTTTATGCCTCCTTATTCTTAAGGTTCAGTTATATGGCAGATTGAGTGGATACAAATGAATGACTGGCAATTGAATCAAATAATACACAAAATGGCTTTGAAATTGAAAGAGAGTTCCAGTAACTACTGTACTAGAGGTGGCAGCTTCCTTCCTGCTCAACACATAGGCCCTTCCTACAGCTGCGGGCCTTGAAGGTGGGAGCCCTTGTCTACAACCTTCAGTCTTCGGGAGCAGGCAGCGATGAGGTGCTCTAGGCTACCACACCACGTGCATTTGTTAGTTCCCATTTGGCAATCCGGAGCGGTGCAGTTAGTTCTTCCGCAATTCTGCTCCAAGTGAAACCAAACCCTAAGAGTCTATTCTTAACAATGTTCTATCAAATATCGGTTTCACTAGTTAGATAAAATGTTCTAATGTTCATCCTTTTATCCCCTGGAACCTCTGTTACAGTGAAAATTTTCTCCACTCCTCGAATCCATTCTTAAGGTTCCACTAGATCACACTTTCTACGCTAGAGTTTTGTCATATGAATCAGCTGAAGATATTTTTCTAAGGGGTAGTAACCCATCAAAATTTCTTACTGACGCAGTCCAAATGCATGACAAAGATTTTGATTGTCCAACTTAAGCTTTATGAAAGTGATCTTCAATAAGAAACTAAGGTTGAATCAGCCAAAAAGGGTAGACACATCGCGTTTCCCTTAGCAATGAATTCCACAAGTTACACAACAATCAACTCCTATACAAAGTGTAGCTAAGATCTACCTTCTGTTCAGGCGTGCTAAAAAATTATAATCTATTGACATGGGTACATCCCAATCATAAACCAGCTACTAGCAGCAATTGGGCTCTCAAAAATAGGAAAAGGTGACCAAAACTGATGAAGATGTAACATGAGAGTGAATGATAATACAACTGGATGGGGAGATGCCATGAAGACAAAAAGATGAAGCCCCTGGTCAAAGTGATGAGTATCCAACTGTTAATAATCCAACAAGGATAATGGCAGATGGTATGTTACCAAAAGGTGCAGTAAAATATTTTCAAGAGTAATGTCTACTTCACAAATTGAGGTGGACTCAATGGACTGCTTGCAAGAGTTTGGGCAATTTAAGCAAGTCTTGGATTGTAGTGGATTGAGGCAAAATGTCTCCCTAAAGTGTCCTTGATTTCTCCTCCTAGGAAATAGTCGGTAGTCAATGGTTTCAAAACTTATGTATAACAGAATAAGCCTCTCCAAAATCCTACAATTCAGGGGATACTACATTAAGAACCCCCATATAGCTCACTTAGATGAAATTCTTGAGTTACAAAAGAGGATATCTACAATCAATGAAGCATATTGAAGTAATTGCCACTTGAATCCAAGAAATGACACAAAATGACACCCTTATGATGAGAAAATATATGCTCAAAGTTACAGGTACCCACTGACTTGGACAGTCTGTACCATCAGACTTCTAGGATAGATCTTATTAACCAAATGGTCTCCAAATGTGCTGCAATATGGGTCATTGAAAAGCTTACGTTCTATACTTTGACATAGACTAACCAAAACATCTCTATGTGATGGAACGCATAGGCTGCAAATGGCCTAAACTCAGACCTTGTGCATTAGGATTCTGCCTAATTTGCAGACTTTGACTTGTCCAAGAGTTTTGAATAACCAAATGGCATCTAATCCACTTGAAACTTGCTTCATATGAAAGCTATCTCCTTAAACTTAAAGTCAGGATGGAAAATCCTTGCGTAACTCATGGTAATCATGAACAATAGTTACTTCAAGTTCGGTCATTGTGCACCGATCAAAACTACCAAGTTGATTGAACTTATGTATTCTGCCCATACTTGGTTTTTCCTATGCATTTAACCTCAAAATGAGTCAAGGGCCTTTCATAGGACACATTTATAACAACCCCCAACCCTAGGGCTAGCAGTGTTAGTGAGTTTTAAATTTCTGGGGCAAAGCGGACAGAATTTCGCCTGCAAACTGGCCATTTTCCATGCTTAAAGCCTTGCATCACATCCTCTGCATTGAATAGAAGTATAAAAGGATGTCAAATCAAGCTTAACGGCTACATACCGGAGATCACAACTCTACGGGCCACACACCTGAAGTACAAGAGTTTACATCTCAAAAATAAACAATTCCAACTAAAAGGATGTCATACCATTCAGAGGGGTGGCTCATAGGACCATACTTACCTAAATGTATTGGAGCACCTTCAACTTGTTATTCAAAATCTCCGTTAAATCTGCTACTTGAGATCAAACTATATATACTTTATATGGATCTATCTGACAAAGAAGAATATATGAGTATAATATGTGTGAGATAAGCAGACATTACCAGTGTCACAAATCTCCAATGATATCATAATAATCTTCACTCCTCACTAACCAACTTTCTCAGTATCTTAACTCCATAATCCATATCCCATAAAGAAAATCTTAACCTGAGCTCTGATACCAAATTCGTAACGCCCCAAATTAAACATGTTTTGCTATTTATATTCTCTTTAATAAATCACTCAATTGTAATATGATAAATCCAATGATAGGGGCGTTACCGCCATCCCAAAGAACAAGGCTTGAAGTACGTGTCCTGGAATAACATAGTTAAGCATAACCTCAACCATACAAACTCGCACATGATCATCCATTCACAATCAAGTGTTAACCAATGTAAGTTATACAAACCATAGTAAGATAATTAACCATGTAATCTACATCCTCATACACCAAAGAATTCAAAATACAGCTTTAAAGTATGCATATACTGCATCATTGCTGATTCATATAGATTTCCTTACTTAACTTATTCTTTTCCGATGCTTTGCTAGCATGAGGGCAATTCTCTGAGCATTTGCCTAAAACAAAACATGAAAAATATTTCGAACTGTGAGTCGAAGCTCAGTACATGCATTCCTAAATTGTTAAATGATCATTGAGACACTTATTAGGTCCGCTTTGCAATTCATTTAAGATCAAAAAAGGGAATGAGATGAATATAAAACTGCATTGTTAATTATTATCTGATAGTGAACCCCTTGATACTGTTACGATCTATAGATAGGTGTACACCTGCCAAGCCGATCAGGGACCTGGCCTGAAGCCGCGCAGGTAACTGAAGGGTGAATGCCCTATGGATGATAACTGACATGGTCACTAATTAACTAATAAATCACTGTGTAAACTGATTCATTGATGTACTTACCAAAACATAATAACGTTGATAAATACACTCTAATTTCTAAAGATACAGGCAATGGACGTACCTAAAGTCTTTAAAATGATATTTCACTTGATAATACTTATGCACAAAAGAAACGATAGATTAGGCCCCATTTTTATTTAAGAAATGTAGTTATAGATAAATGTAGTTAGTAAACCACGTTCACTGACATAAGTTATAACTTTAGTGGAAATTGATTAATTAAAGGGCTTCTACAATTCCAATGATTCAATATAAGGCAAGTTAAACCAAGATGATCTGAAAAATAAATCAGTTAGCATTATTGAACTTGAAAGACAACAAATTAAAACAAAATAGATCATATTGGAATGATTGAGCTGATATTAAAAAGATTTCGATTGAAATAAACGACATATGAGTTTCTGATGTTTCTGAAATGGATAATAGAAAGTATGATGCTTCTGAAATGGATAATAGAAGGTTTAATACTTCTGAAATGGATGATGTTGAATTCCAAGAGTACACAACCACAAGAGGGGGGTGAATTGTGGTGGTCGATTTTCGCCTAATAACTGACAAACAACCGTAGCACTTGATTGCAGAGATTGTTTGTAAATCACAAACAACCTTACGCCTTGTTTGTAGCGGTTGTTCTCAATTGATTCAGTGGCAAAATTCAAAGAAATAAATGCGGAAATAAAGCACACATAATTTTTACGTGGAAAACACCTCTAGACCAACTGAGGTGGGAAAAACCACGACCTACCTCGTGTAGGATTTAACCACTTCACTAACGGGCTAAAAACGTTACAAAAGCAACACTCCTTGTTATAACTTGTAACCCACGTAACCTTCTTCCCTAAGACAGGTTACACCACGTCCAATCTCACCAAATAGGACACGTCCAAAGTCCACACGACTGAGGACACACTCACTCACTTTCTATTCTGAGAACAGGGGTACAAAACACCTTATTGGGGTGCTTCTGACTTAAGCAGATGTAAGGTACAATGAAGTCCTATTATGCCAAGAAATTGAAAGCTCAGTTAAGCACAATCTTCTCACGGTTTTTCTCTTTGAAATTCAGCTCTAAGAATCTCTTACTTCTTTGTAAAAACCGGATTATCAAATGGGAGAGAGAATTTCAATATTTAAACGCACAACTCAACGGCTATTATTTCAAAAGATAGGAAAAAATCCTCTATTTTTAGTCGCTTAGAAGATTCATCAAAGATTTCCAACGGCTAAGAGAGAAGAGAAGATTTTCTTAAAATATCTTGGCCGAGTAGTCTAGTCTTGAAAAGGATAAAATCTTGATTTATCCCAAATTCAATCAAGACCTAAAAATAAGGGATAAGAATCTTTTCAAGAGAAATCTTTAGCAAAAACGGTTTTGCAATTTTTTTTCAAATTCAAAACGAACCTTTTTAGATCTGGCAGCCAACCGAAGTAAATTTCCAGATAAGACTGATGTAGCTGCTGCAGTTTTTGAGAACACCCTAGGCACCCTGTTTGCAGGGTTGTTTGGTAATGGTGTCCCAAAGCAACTTTTCGAAAACCGTTTTCAAGAAGTACTAAAAATGATACTTTCAAGATTGGCATATTAACAAGAGTCTAAATAAATAAAACCTATATACCCAAGACTTCTTGTTTTGAACCAGTCAACTTGTCCAAGATTTGTAGAGCTGGTGTGAACACCAGAGTTCAGGAACATGCCTTACAATCAACTGTCGAGAGGGTGTTCTTGACTTAATATAGAATCACCAAGTAAAACCTGTTTTGAAGACTTGTTCTCACATGTAGCAAACCAGTTAATACAATAAAGATCACAAACACCAGTTAGGCCTGTTTGGAGATCGTGTTTGGAGCAACATTACTTGGACAAAGTTTTACACTTGGATTTGTTATCATCAAAACTAAATATACTCAACAAATTCCCCCTTTTTGATGATGACAAACCAAGTGACCATATTGACAAAATTAAAAAGCTTAACAACGATTAATGCTGATAGGGATCCTCTAGGTGCTAGGTCATAGATCATATGGTCTTATTCGTATGGTCTTATTCCCCCTTTTGGCATCATTAAAAAGCATAAACAACAGTATGAATGCAAGAAAAGAAATATAGAGCATGAGGTGCAAGAAGCATCATGAAAGAGATATTGCATTAAAAACAGTACAATGCCAAAAACGAAGAGGGGAGGAGGAAACAAGAGAACAGCCTAGAGAATCAGGGTGCAGGGGGTGGTCTCGTTTGCAGAGGAGGAATGCTGGGGTCAAGAGTGGAGAGAAGGACAAGCAATTCCTCATGGCGTTTGGCGGAGAGGGCTTGCTCCTCAGCAAGAGCAGCCTTGACAGCTGAGAGCTCATCCTTGAGGCGAGCATTGTTCTCAAGAATAACCTCAAGTTTGAAGGAAGGTTGCCCAGAAACAGGTGGTCGAGGTGGTCGACGACCATGTTTGGAGACTGATCCTTCGCCAACCTCATAGCCACACCCGAGCTGAGTGTCAATCCCAATCTCATCAACGACTTGGGCCGCCACTCGCCGTCTGAGCACTATCCCAAGATGCTCAAACACCCTTGTCAGCAGAAAACCATATCCAAGATCATGCGGCCGGGTGGTGTTCGCAATTCGCCCTATGTGGCGAATCATGATTGCAGGGAGGTTAACTGGTTCCTCCTGATCCAGTAAATCCACCAGGCATTGATCGAGGGCATCAGCTGAGTTTCGTCCTTGACCTCACGGAATTATGTTCTTGATAGTGAACATAAACAATAGTTGGTGCAGGGAGGTCATTTCATCCTTCTTGACAGAGAGGGGTGTTCTCAGGCCCTGTTTTTGACTGAGGCGTTGGGACACCTCTAGGAGCCTGGCTGTTTCTAGGGCTGTTTTATCTTCCCTCACATACACGTCAAAGCCTTGTGAGGGTACTCCCAAAATTTTTCCAAGTGTGGGCGCGTCAGCCTGAATGCGTTGCCCATTCACAAAGCTAGTCACCACCCCTTCGGTGACACTGCAGTTGGCGTAAAACTCAGCCAACTCAGGCACAGAACACCCCAGCTGGGTGTTTGTAAACAAGTCGAGCCAGCCTTGGGCCCGCAACTTATTCAGGAACACCCCCAGAACCTGTTCCTCGAAAAAGTTTACATTCACTACCTTCCCCCTGACGACATTGCGCTTAAGCAACTGCGTATGTTTGTCGGACATAGGAGAGAGAGTGAACTGCTTTGGGCGATTGGGGGCAGGAACAGAGGTGGTAGCTTCAGGTAGGGGAGCTGTTCTGGGCTTTCGCTTGAGGGGTGTTTTTGCAGGAGAGGGCTTCACAGCAGGTTTAATGGTTGATTTTGGAGGGGCTTGTTCTTCAGAGGACTCGGAGAACACCGGTGTCCCCTGTTTGAAGGAGGTGTTCTCAGAGTCAGAACTCGAGAACCCTTCGGTAGAAGAGGAGAAAATCTCCTCGATGACAGGAGCAGAGGGTTTGGAGATACGGGGAGAAGATTGAAAAGCTAGTCTCGCAGATTTGCGAGAAGGCTTGGAGGGTTGTGGAGAAGAGGGAGTTTGAGAGGGCTGAGACCTTGGTTGTGGTCTTGTTTGTGGCGTTCGGCTACGCCTGGCCACTATTTTCACCCTTTTCCTTTTCTCTCCAGTTTGAGCGACTGGAGTGGGGGTTTCAGCTTTAGAGAGAGAATCCTTCTCTAAACTCTTTTCTGATGTCTCATTCGACTTCCCTTGGAAATCGACATCCAGATCCTCCACAAACACACCTTCGACAGAGGCAGCCCCTGTTTCTGGCGCTGTTTCAGGAAACAACCCAGAAGAACAGGGCTCAAAATTAAACCCTTCAGGGGTTTCCAAGATTTGGTCTTGAGACCCCGATAGTGTACCCTCTGACTCGACGTTAATGGGACAAGCAATTGTCCCTACAAGAAACACCAATTCCCTTCCACATTCGAAGGGAATATCAACCATCCCCATTCCCACTGAGTGTAGGGACAAGCTTTTCAGGAATTTGAAAGGCTTGTACAGGATTGGGCGAGGGGGAGCAGGGATTGAGGACGCAAGAACGAGGTCGTTTGATTGAGAGGAGTTGTTGAGAGCCATTGTTGCTAGAGGAGAGAGATTAGGGTTTAAGGCTTTGCAGGTTTCTCAGATTTTGCAGTACTGAGAACAGGGCATATAAAAAGAGAGAGAGAGAGAGAGAGAGAGCACCCAAAATCTTTAGAAGATTTCTTGGTTTGCAACGGGTGTGAGAATTAAAAGCTTGTGCCTTGGGAAGGAAAAACACATCGAGCAACCAAGGGGCATACCTGTTCTCTTCGTTATGCCTGTTCTTTGTCGTCTGATCTTGATTGGACTTAATGGTATTAAGGCGGCTTCAGTACATCCCCTTATGCTGCACTAAGTGGATAAGTAAAGACAAAATGCACGCAATTCGAGTGTATGCAATAACATCCGTTGTTAATAAGATTTGCAAACAGGGGGAGAGAACAGGGTGTAAAGGTTGATCTTACCAAACCCAGTTCATGTTTTGGAAACAGGTATCTCAGGGTGTTCTCACCAACCCTAGTTCCAGTCTATTTCTCTCAAATTGATCTCTAGCTAGTGCCTTAGTGAATATATCAGCAATTTGATTTTCCGTTGTGCAAAAGTTCATAGAGATTAAACCCTTTTCAACATTATCTCTCAAGAAATGATGTCGAATGTCAATATGCTTTGTTCTTTTATGTTGACATGGATTTTTGGCAATATTAATTGCACTTGTGTTATCACAAAAAATAGGAATGCATCCAATGTCAACACAAAAGTCCTTAAGCTGTTGTCTTATCCACAACAGTTGAGCACAACCGTTCGTACCAAGCTCTAAGAGCTTGTTTTAGGCCATAAAGAACTTTGTCAAGTTTGAAAACATGGTTAGGAAATTCACTGTTTTCAAAACCAGGGGGTTGTTTGACATACACCTCCTCTTTAAGGTATCCGTTGAGGAATGCACTTTTCACGTCCATTTGATATAGCTTGATTTTCATATGAGCTGCAAAGGCTATTAAGATTCGAATAGCCTTAATTCTAGCAATTGGTGCAAAGGTTTCTTCATCATCGATCCCTTCTTCTTGATTATATCCTTGAACAACCAACCGTGCCTTGTTCCTAGTGATTGTTCCTGACTCATCCAATTTGTTTCGGAACACCCACTTAGTTCCAATGATTGTTCTCTCTGCAGGTTTAGGTACAAGGTGCCATACTTTGTCTCTTTCAAATTGATGGAGCTCTTCTTGCATTGCCGTGACCCAATCTGAATCTGCAAGAGCTTCATTCACACTTTTTGGCTCAATGTTAGAAAGAAAAGCATAGAAAGCACAAAAATTCTTTAGTTTAGATCTAGTTTGCACTCCAGTATTAATATCTGACAAGATTTGATCAAGAGGGTGTGAACTATGGTGCTTCCATGGTCTTGGATTAAGTGGATCCACAGACACATGCTCTGTTCTAACTGAAATGTGTGTAGGATCAGGCTCAAGAACACCTCCTGAACCTGTTTCTGCACCTGTTTGTGAGCCTATTCCTGAAGAACATGGTTCCGAATAGGGTTCAATGGTGTTACCCCCTGTTTGTTCACCTTGCCTGCTGTTCTGAGAAACACCCTCAGGAGTTGTTTTCTCCATGGTGTTCTTACCTCGTTTATCTTGGAGCAACACTTCTTTTCGAACAAGACCTAATTCAAGTTCATCTTCCTGTGCATCATTCTCACTCAACAAGTTAAATTCATTAAAAAGCACATGCACACTTTCCTCAACACACAAGGTCCTTTTGTTAAAGACTTTGTATGCCTTGCTGTGAGAAGAATAGCCAAGAAATATTGCCTCATCACTCCTAGGGTCAAACTTTCCTAAGGCATCCTTCCCATTATTATGCACAAAACACCTACAACCAAATGTTCTTAGGTGCGTAATATTGGGTTTTCTGCCCTTGAAAAGTTCATAAGGAGTTTTGTTCAAAATGGGTCTGATCATGCATCTATTTATAATGTAACATGAGGTGTTCAATGCTTCTGCCCAGAAATACCTAGGAAGACCACTAGCAATAAGCATTGTTCTGGTCATGTCTTCCAGGGTGCGATTTTTGCGCTCAACCACCCCATTTTGTTGGGGTGTTCTTGGAGCTGAGAAGTTATGATCAACACCATGTTCATTACAATAGTTGATAAAACTTGCATTTTCAAACTCAGTTCCATGATCAGATCTCAAGCTAATTAAGGAGTGTCCTACTCTCTTTTCAACCTTTTTGAGAAAGGCAATAAAATTCTCAAAGGTTTCATCTTTGGATGCCAAAAACAAGGTCCAAGTAAATCGAGAGTAATCATCCACTACAACAAGCACATACTTTTTCCCACCTCTACTAGTTATCCTCATGGGACCACACAAATCAATGTGTAATAATTCTAGAGGTCGGGTAGTGCTTACACATTTTTTCGATTTAAAAGAAGATCTGACTTGTTTGCCTTTTGCACAAGCTTCACATACCTTGTCATCATTAAATTTGATGGAAGGTAGTCCAATAACCAGGTCTTTTGAAACAAGTTTGTTTAAAAGAGTAAGGCTTACATGACCTAGTCTCTTGTGCCAGAGCATTATGTCATCATTCACAGCACTCAAACAAGTCAGGTTGTTTTGGGGAAGAGTGGAAATACATACTTTGTAAACATTTTTGTGTCGCTTCCCCTTTAACACAACATCTCCTGTGTTGGCATTGACAACCAAGCAATGTGTTCGTGAGAACACCACTAGGTTGTTCTTGTCACACAGTTGGGACACACTTAGTAAATTATGCTTTAAACCATCAACTAAGTGCACATTATCAATTGAGTGGGAGAGAGTTTTACCAATGCTACCTACACCGACAATTGTCCCAGACTTGTCGTTGCCAAAAGCCACGCTCCCACTGGTTGAAGCTGTAAGTGAGAGAAAGTTTGATTTTTCTTCAGTCATATGCCGCGAACACCCACTATCAACATACCACAGCTGCCTGTTTTCAAGGTTGGTTTCTGATCTGTTTGACAGGGTGTTTCTTACCCTGTTTGCTGGGCTGTTTGTGGGGTTGTTCTCTGTCACTTCAGCCTGCAAAACAAATCACAGGATAGTTTTGGGAACCCAGATCCACTTGGGTCCCATTCTTTTAGACAAGTAAAGCTCATCTTTTCTAATCCAGATTTGTTTCACATACCTTTCATTTTTTTCAATGACATACCTTCTCAAAGGACATGAATATCGATAGTGACCAGTTTTACCACAATGAAAGCAAACAATGTTTTCAGGTAATCCCACATACTTTCTATGAATTGGGTAAACTGTTCGTTTAGGCTTATATCCAAGTCCCTTTTTGTTTCGACTGTGGTGAGTGTTTAACCAATCAAGGGCTTGTGAGGACTTGTTCCAGCGCTTGGTTGTGATAAGCTCGGTTTCCAGTTTCTCTATATTAGCATGCAAACCCTTGTTCTCCCTGGGCAAGGACTCAACCATTCCTTCCACCTTAAAGAGTTTTTCCTCCATTCGAGAATGATCTCCTTCTTTTATAAAGAGGTTTTCTTTGAGCGTATTAATATTTTCATGTAAGCCCAATTTTTCATTTTTAAGGATCTCATTTTCTAGTTCTAGGTCTCGGACATCTCGTTTCAATTCAGCACAAGTATCCATCAAGGTATACAAAAGTTCTTCGAGAGTTGCTTTATTGAGACCACGTACCTTGTTCTTGAGATCAGTAAGGCTGTTTGTTAATTCATCATCTGAATCCGTGTCACTTTGTGCCATGAGAGCTACAGCATCTTCCTCAGTTTCAGACTCACCTTCATCCTCAGAGGAATCTCCCCAGGCAGCAAGCATAGCCTTCGAGAATCGTCTCCCAGAACTGCTTGCAGCTTGTTTTCTACCTTGTTTCCTGGGGTGTTCTTGCTCTTGCTCTTCTCGAAGTAGTGGACAGTTCTTCACAATGTGATCCGGTTTGCCACACTTGAAACACCCTGTGAACTGTTCTCGGGGGGTGTTTCTGGACTTACCGAAGTCTTTTCTTTTTCTGTTTTCTTTGACCTTTTTGAAGAATTTCTTGAACTTTCTTATCATTAAGGCCATCTCTTCATCCTCAAGGTCAGAGTCATCATCCTCTTGTGCTTTCAAGGCAAGCCCACGATCCTTCTTTTGCTCCTCTTTTTGTTGTGAGTTCTTTCTGAGTTCATAGGTTTGAAGATTGCCAATCAACGCGTCGAGGGTGATTTTGTTCATGTCTTTAGCTTCTTGGATGGCTGTCACCTTCGCTTCCCAAGACCGAGGCAAAATCCTTAGAATCTTCCTCACCAGCTCTTCTGTGGTGAAGGATTTTCCCAGGGATTTTAGCTCGTTTGTTATGTGGGTGAAGCGTGTGTACATATCCATCACGTTCTCACGATCACCCATATCAAACAACTCATATTGCCCCATAAGTAGCTCAATACGTGATTGTTTGACTTGACTTGTTCCTTCATGAGCTACTTGGAGGGCATTCCATATCTCCTGAGCTGACTCACACTCCGAGATACGTGTATATTCATCTGGACCTAGGCCAAAATATAATAGCTTCTTGGCCTTGGCATTCTTTTCCATTTTCTTATAGTCTTCAGCATCAAACTCTATGGGTTCCTTGGGAACCTTCTTACCATCTTCAAGCACCTTGGTGGGAACAAGGGGCCCGTTCTTGATGAGCATCCATAATTCATAATCTTCTGCCTGAATATAGTTCTCCATCCTATTCTTCCACCAACTATAATGTTGGCCGTTGAAATAGGGTGGACGAGTAATGGATTGCCCTTCAAGGATTCCTTGTGGTGTACTCATCTTCAGAATCTCTCAAGGTGTTAGCCCTTTTGAGAAAACCCACTCTGATACCACTTGTTGAATTCCAAGAGTACACAACCATAAGAGGGGGGTGAATTGTGGTGGTCGATTTTCGCCTAATAACTGACAAACAACTGTAGCACTTGATTGCAGAGATTGTTTGTAAATCACAAACAACCTTACGGCTTGTTTGTAGCGGTTGTTCTCAATTGATTCAGTAGCGAAATTCAAAGTAATAAATGCGGAAATAAAGCACACACAATTTTTACGTGGAAAACACCTCTAGCCCAACTGAGGTGTGAAAAACCACGACCTACCTCGTGTAGGATTTAACCACTTTCACTAACGGGCTGAAAACGTTACAAAAGCAACACTCCTTGTTACAACTTGTAACCCACGTAACCTTCTTCCCTAAGACAGGTTACACCACGTCCAATCTCACCAGATAGGACACATCCAAAGTCCACACGACTGAGGACACACTCACTCACTTTCTGTTCTGAGAACAGGGGTACAAAACACCTTACTGGGGTGCTTCTGACTTAAGCAGATGTAAGGTACAATGAAGTCCTATTATGCCAAGAAATTGAAAGCTCAGTTAAGCACAATCTTCTCACGGTTTTTCTCTTTGAAATTCAGCTCTAAGAATCTCTTACTTCTTTGTAAAAACCGGATTATCAAATGGGAGAGAGAATTTCAATATTTAAACGCACAACCCAACGGCTATTATTTCAAAAGATAGGAAAAAATCCTCTATTTTTAGTCGCTTAGAAGATTCATCAAAGATTTCCAACGGCTAAGAGAGAAGAGAAGATTTTCTTAAAATATCTTGGCCGAGTAGTCTAGTCTTGAAAAGGATAAAATCTTGATTTATCCTAAATTCAATCAAGACCTAAAAATAAGGGATAAGAATCTTTTCAAGAGAAATCTTTAGCAAAAACGGTTTTGCAATTTTTTTTTTTTTCAAATTCAAAACGAACCTTTTTAGATCTGGCAGCCAACCGAAGTAAATTTCTAGATAAGACTGATGTAGCTGCTGCAGTTTTTGAGAACACCCTAGGCACCCTGTTTGCAGGGTTGTTTGGTAATGGTGTCCCAAAGCAACTTTTCGAAAACCGTTTTCAAGAAGTGCTAAAAATGATACTTTCAAGATTGGCATATTAACAAGAGTCTAAATAAATAAAACCTATATACCCAAGACTTCTTGTTTTGAACCAGTCAACTTGTCCAAGATTTGTAGAGCTGGTGTGAACACCAGAGTTCAGGAACATGCCTTACAATCAACTGTCGAGAGGGTGTTCTTGACTTAATATAGAATCACCAAGTAAAACCTGTTTTGAAGACTTGTTCTCACATGTAGCAAACCAGTTAATACAATAAAGATCACAAACACCAGTTAGGCCTTTTTGGAGATCGTGTTTGGAGCAACATTACTTAGACAAAGTTTTACACTTGGATTTGTTATCATCAAAACTAAATATACTCAACAGATGACCAATGGTTTAATGCCATAAGGGGTGCTATGAGGTTCATAAAAGCTCATATAACACCCTAACGTGGTCCAAAGGACACTGATTTTGAGTTATCACTCTGCTCACTTCCCAAATTTCATTTTCATACATATTTAACTCAGTTTTCAACCCAAGTAAGCTTCTGTACATAATCAAACTTGTTGAACTCATTACACTTTGTAATTTCTTTGCAATACCCATAATTATATAGAAACTTCTGATAATATTTCCAAATGTCACGCTTTCTGTATTCACTCATGTTACCGTTTGATGGTCTGCATTGGAAAATCCATATCTTTCACTCCCGACCTCTAACTAAGATGTAAAATCCCAATATGAAAAGCTCATAATGTCCACTAAAACTTATATTTAGGATACAAAGCATGATTCACATAGTAAGGTCCCTAAAATTAGGGTAAAACATAGACATGCACAATTTCAGTTCAATCTGCGCAGTCGTAACGTTTTCGACAGAACTCGGATTAAGGTGATTCAAAAGGTATTTGAAAGATAAATCATTGATCTATCTACATAACAAAAGTCACAATTTTTCAATGACCCAATCAATACCAGTTTTGCCGTAAAGTCCCCTGTTCACAAATGCTCCCAGTTTCGATGTATTCTGCGTAGTCTTCAGTAAATTGGTTATAACTTTGTCCACACAACACAAAATTGAGTAATTCTAAAGCCTATTGAAATCTAACTCATCAAGATATCACTACACCAAAAAGCGTGAATTTTTGATGTGCCAATTAATACCAGTGTTCTCCCAAAGTGACCCATATTTCAGGTCTATTGATAGCAATAACCACATATTTGCAATCTTTTCTTCTCATAAGCACCTACTAAAATCACTCTTTAACTTATATAAATCAGCATAATATCTTGATATTCATTACCAATGCCAAAGATCACAAAATCGCATTTAAAACAATCAAAATCTATCATTACACCCTAAACTTGCATAAACATGAACAACCTCCATCTTTTCTTTCTTTCAAGAAGATCCAACCAATAAAACATCAAAATAACTCTTGATTGCATCAAAACAATATGATTAATAATCAAAACAAGAATCAAAACCAAAATACAACCAAAACCACATGATAAAGTTAGGGTTTACTCACTTTGTTCATGTATAAAGGGGAGTAATTTGAGGTTTGATGCTTCAGGGGGTATGGGAAATGGATGGTGGCTGACTTGGCGGCTGTTCTGGTGGCTGTAAGGGTGGTGGATGGTGGCTTGAAACCACCATAATAGTGGTGGCAGTGCTAGAGGGATGAGAGGCCGAGTAGGGAAAGAGTAGAGAGAGAAGCTGCCTTGAAAATTTACTTGGTGCAAAATGAAATAAAACACTTGGATGATATAAATCCTTGCCAAAAAAATATCTTTTTGCTAATTAAAATTAGGGTTAATGATGGTGATTAACTTAATTTAATTAAACCCAAATTTTCGGGCCATAATTTGAGCCCAAAATAAATCGGGTCGCAAACCGGGCCCAAATAAATTGGGCCATACTTAATGAATTTGGGCCCAAGTTTATGAATGGTTAAAACTTAAATTTTGTGGTATTATAAAAAATAATTTATCACTTAATGATATTTATCGGGGCCTACTATAGATTTTTTTCAAAATTTTGCGGTAAATGAAACTTGAATTGCAAAGTGGGGTCCGAAATGAATTTTCCTAACTGGGACGATTAAATGAGATAAATAAATGTGAAAAATTAATAACATGACTTAATTAGATAAATAAACATGATTTAGGGTCAGGCTATTACACCTTACTCATCCCCTAGGAATAACCTAGGGGTTTAAAGGGCTTGTTGCACATGCTAAGTGCAACTGCGATTCCCACAATAGTGAGTTAGGGTTTTTTTTCCTATGATTTTTAGTTTTATTTTACTCAAGGACGAGCAAAACTTCAGTGTGGGAGTACTTATTAAACCAGAAATTATGATATTTTGTACCCTTTTATTATCTAATAATTACTCGATATAAATTACTAATTTAAGATTTTAATATTGTTTTATTTATTTTGTAGAAATTGAAAAAAATTGGGAAAATAAAAAATTAGCTCAAAATGAAGGTTGAATCAAGTGGAAAATAAAGAAGGAAGAAAAATCTAAAGCTCCGAACCACAGGCCCAGCGCGTCCATGGCCAGACGCACGTCTAGACTGGGTGCTTGCTTCTCTTCCATTCGTTTCTCTCTCTCTGGGCCGGCCCAATGCATTGTTTTCCTTTCTCCTTCAATTTTCTTCAAACAGGCTTCCGTCCCATAGGCCCAAACGGCCCTTCTTTTCGCAGACTCAGTCCTCTTTCCCTCTTTCTCTATTTCACTTAAGCTTACATGCGAGGCACATGCCAGCGGCAGCCAGGCCCCTATCCCCTTTCTTCTTCTTCCTTGGGTTCCAAAACCCAGAAAACCCGAAGCCAAAACAGGGCTCTTCGTCTCTCTCGTCTCATCGTTACTCCCTCTCTCTCCTTATCATTTAATCCATCATCATCGCCGTCATCATCCCATCAGTTACAAAGGGTGTTAATTGAGGTTATTACTGGAGGTTGGGGGGGAATATAATTGGAGCAGCACAGAGGAGTGAGTACAGGTTGATAAAGTGGAAGTATTCATCTCTTTAGTTTCGAGCTTCATTTCTTTTGTTTTCAGATTCAGATTCTTGGGTGTAGAGTGGTGGAAAGGAGTAGGCTTTATTCTCATTCCCTCTTGCTTTGCATTGTAGTTCTATTTTTTGTTCAGTTTTTCACAATTTTCAGACTCAAATTTTGAGTTTCTGAAATTATAATCACCCTGAGCAATCGTTAGTTCAATTGAGTAAAGAGTTTTGGATTGATTTTCTGGTAAGGATTCTCTGAGACTTGATTGTGGATTCTCGGCTCTGGGCTCTGTTTATGTGTGTTCTGCTTTAATGATAATATGGCTAAACTTATAGTTACAGCTAAGTGCTGGTTGGCTGAAATTATTTACAGTTTGATGAATCTTATTTTGACTAAATTCTTTACGAGTCAGTGTATGGTTCATAATTTTATGAATTCATCTTGTTTATTTAACCTATTAATTTGTGGAATAACTTGACCTTGGAGTTTGTTAATTTCGCATTTAGTTTCAATTTCGATGACATTTTTGGTGAACTAATTTCGCAATCTCATCCCTGAAGACCAACACATGTACTTACTATGGTGATAAACTGTATAATTGCGGAAATTTACAACAGTAAGCATCGAAGTCTTTGATTCCAATAAGATATTTAAATATTTCCTCACAAACTTGACGTGTGATTCCTTAGGGGTTGATTGGATTCTTGCACATAAACAAACGCTGAACATAATGTGAAGCCTCCTTGAAGTTAAGTATAACAGTGATCCAATCAGACCGTTGTATACCTTTTCAGGGACTAGCTTACCACTTCTATTAATGTCAAGCTTATAGTTCAACATCGCTTGAGTTTTGGAACACTTTGAACTGTTGAGTCTATAGTTTTTCAAAAGTTCCATGACATACTTCCCTTTGTTGATGAAGATGCCATTTTGGAATTGCTTGATTCGTAATCCGGGGAACAAATTATCATATTCATTGTAAATTCCTTGCTTAGAAGCTTTGGGAATTCTTTACCCAACACCAGATATTATGTCATCAACATATATTTTCACAAGTGAGAAATAATTCAATCTATTTTAACAAATGAGGTCTTCTCAATCTGCTCTTTTTTAACATCACCTTCAAGTAAGAACTTGTTGAGGCTATCATGCTATGCTCTTAGAGTTTGTTTCAATCCATAAAATGATTTATACAATTTGAAAACATTATTAGGACTGTTTGAGTTTTCAAAGCTAGAGTGGTTTAATATAAATCTCTTCCTGTAAAGAACCATTTAAAAATGCACATTCGACATCTATGATATAATTTGAAGTCTATAAGGCACGAATGAGAGCAACATTCTAATAGCTTCTAATCTAGCTACTAGTGGGTCAAGGACTTATCATAGTCAGTCCCTTCTTTTTGGTTATAACCTTAGCCCTAAATCTACGCTCGTTCCTAACGACATTCTCAAACTCATCTAGCTTGTTCTAAACACCCATTTTGTTCCAATAACGAGAAGGTCCTTAAATTGGGTGGTTAAGGACCAAAGTTGGTGTGTATCAAATCAGTTGAGCTCTTCTTGAATAGTTGAGCTCTAATTAGGGTCTACAAGAGCTTCAAGGGTCTCCTAGGTTATATGAGAGAAATGAATGAAAAGCATGCACAAAAATTTCTAAGAGAAGAATGAGTCTTTATAGCTGAGTTGATAATCTTAAATCATATTCATAGGGTGGTGTACAAGGAACCTATAATTTCTTCAGGGCTCTTCTGATCTAGACTAGTGGAAGTTTCTTGCCTTAATTCTTGCTTTACTTCATAATTCACAATGATCTCTATTTCATGGACCACGAATGTGCCTTCAAGTTGATCCAAGGTGCTCTAGGATAGGCTGTTAGTACTAGCTTTGTTGGGCTGAGTTGTGTCTTTTTCTTTGTCTTCATATCTGCTCAACTTTAGATTTTGAAGGATGTTGAGTTTACATTTCCATTATTGTTTTCTTCAAACACCATATGGATGCTTCCTTTAATCACTTTAGTTCTCTTGTTGTACACCTTATATGCTTTTCTCCTGTTGGACTGCAAATTTTCACAAAATGAATTTCAGTTAATAGTAGCCCTATCCAAGTATAAGTATGACATGGACCTAAAATAAAAGTGATTGAGCCCTAAACTAATCAAAGTCCTATGCTGATGTATCCTCAAGGGGGGGTAGCCAAAGCAAGCCAAATCAGAATGCAAAGAGAACAAACGGATTCAAGCTTCCTTTGTAAACACAAGCTCAAAGTAGGATAGTTTTGTGAATAGAACCGAAACTAGCACCTCACTTGGATACAAAAACACCACCAAGTTTAGTACTAGGGCCTTTAACAACTCCTTGGATACAGAAACACCACCAAAGAGAGGTTAAGACTCTTGCTAGATCACCACCCTACCCGGCCAAAGATAGAGATAAGCTAGAAGAGAGTTTGGGAGTTCAAAGGAGCAAAGCTCAACTTCAATCTATTTTCTCAACATGATGGCCGGCCAAAGGGCCTTGGGGGGGCTTAAATACAAAGCTTCCTAGTACAAAACATAGGCCCTAGACTACCTTACAAGCTAAACTAGGCAAAAACCTGAAAATCAAAACAACACCAAAAACGGTTAGATTAAACCGTGGCTTGACACATCTTCATTGTTGATCTTGAGGCTTAGGTGTCGACCTTGGGAGCTTGGGAGACCTCAATCAGCAGCTTGGCACTCTAATCAAGTCATTTGCAAGTGGATTAAACCTTGATAAGTGTAACGCCCCCAAAATACTAATGACATAATTACTAATAATTGCAGCGGGAGACTTAGTAAACGAAGGCGCTACCGCCGTCCTGATAAGGACAAGGCTCACTGAAACCGTTTAATCTTGCAACTCGTGTTCACAATCACAAATTCTATTAAACTGAAACACTTCAAGACCAAAGTCCATAATGGTTCAACCATACCATGTACTACTCACATTTCATACTCCACAAGTACTTGGCCCTATGATCGGTGCCAATATTCATGCTATGCTGAATCCACTGTGAACATCTGACGAGTTCCAAAGGGGCTTGCTAAATGGAGGAACGTGTGATACTTCATAACCTAAAATGGAAAACATGAAAATAATTCGAACATATGAGCAAAAAAACTCAGTACATACATCCCTGCATTGTAAAATGAGTATAGAAATACTGATGATGGGTACCCGTCTTTGCAATTCATTTAGTTGGCAACAATAATGAAAATGAATGTAATATGAAACTGAATTGCTCATTATTATCTGGATGTGAACCCCTTGCACTGATATGATCTATACATAGGTGTACACCTGCCAATCCGATCAAGAGTTGGCCTGAAGCCGCGCGGGTAAGTGATGGGCTGACGCCCTATAGATGATAACTGAAGGGGTCACAAGTTATATGGCAAATCACTGTATAAACTGATTCATTGATAACTCATTAAGAGTTTGTAACTTGATAAATATGATCTGCTTTCTGAAGATACAGGCAATGGACGTACCTTGAGTTTTTAAAAATGACATCTGACTTGATAAATATGTTTTGACTTGATTACACTTATGCATAACGGGGAGCGATAACTAGGCCTCAACTCTGTTTTATAAAATAAATGTCACTGTAAGTATATATAATCAGTAAATGATCCTTACTTGCATAATTGAGTAAGTAAATTGATATGGTATACATAACGAGTACTTGAATATAACTTCAAAACTGAATTGATGAAAGTAATGCAAAACTGAAGTGATAAAAGTAATGCAAAACTGAATTGATGAAAGTAATGCTTTGATGAAAGTAATGAAATTGAATATGAAGTAAATAGAGGTAAAAAAAAGAAGTCCAGTCCACAATGAGATAAATGATGTTACAGAGGAAAAGGCCTTGATAGTGATAATTGAGAGAATGGTTATGGTCTTTTCTGAAATAAGGTGTTGATATGAGTTTCTCTCTCCACTTCTCATAATTAAGCTCACTAAGCTTAGTATTTTCTTTGTAAAACCCATAAGTGATTCACAGCTCATAAAATGACTCCCAATTTGTATATTTGTCTTCAGGACAATTTTCGGAATTTTCCTCCAAGTATACACTGCATAGAAATTGCAATAATAACCTGATTTACACCCAAACAGGTCCGTTTACTTCAAAAATTCATAATTTTCATTCTAGACATCAAATGGAGAATTAAAACCCCAATATGAAAAGATTAGGAAGTCCCCAAAAACTTTCATTTACAATACAAATCACGATTCTCACAATAAGATTCCCAAAATGGGACTAAAACACAAGTGTCTCAGTTTTGATCTCATTCTGCGCAGCTTTGGTAAAACGACTATAACTTTTTCCACAGACCTCGGATTAAGGCGATTCAAGAGGCATTTGAAAGCTAACACACTGAGGTATTTACCCACCAAAAATCATAATTTTTCACTGGGCCAATCATTACCAGTTTAATCCCAAAGTCAGCCCTAATTTCCTGAAATTCCAGCCCTTCACTGATTTAACTTTCTCTTCCTTTTTCATATAAAACTCACTTGAAATCATTTCAAATCACCACAATCAGATATAAAATGATCATGTAAGGCCTCATATACATATACAAACTCTAAACAACTTCATGAATACATAATTACTAAATTCGTATCCAAAACAGGGCAATTTTCTTCAAAATTCCATAACTCACTGATTACTCGTCCAAACTTCATGAAATTTTGCCAGAAAATCACAAATAATACAGAGAAGCTACAGTAAAAATTTCAGAATTTTTGGCCAATCCTATAATTGCCAGAATTTTCGACAGTGGCCATTTAACAAAAGCAAAATCATGAAAAGCATGCTCTTGATCCAATACCCATGACTCCAAACATCTCCAAACTCAATAAAAATTGCACAACAACTATCAATTTGATCATCCAAACAATAATCACAACTAAAACAACCCCAAAAACTCAAAATAAAACAAGTTAGAGTTGTGCATATACCTCACTTTAGGCTTGAAGTAGAGGGAGGAGGAGGCTATCTTGAGTGGTTTCACGGGTTGGACAAGATAGCTAGCAGCAAGGGGAACTCGGGGCAGCTGGGAGGTGACCGGAAAAGTGGCCGGAACCACCAAAACTGGTGGCACAAAGGGGCAGCAGCTGCTGCCCCTGTTCTAGCGTGAGAGAGAGGGAGAGATGGGGGATGGGTTTGTGATTTGTTTGCTGAATTTTGTGGCTGGAAAATTCTCAAGTAGTAGCTATATGTGGCTGGAAATTTTTTTTACCCAAAAAGTAGCTTTTTGCTAACTCAAATTAGGTGCTAAAATGAATAATTAGTGAAATAACAAAAGTTAGTAAGGTGTTGGGCTTTTGTTTTGGGTTCAATAAGCTAAGTTCGGGCTTGAAAATTTTATTCGAAATGTTGGAAAAACTTTATATTACTCGGGATTAAAGTTATTGAAGGTAAGAAAATAATTAATCACTAATTTATACTCACCGAGGCCTAATATCGATTCACCCGATATTTAATCAATCAACGAATTGAAACTCGAATTAATAATCAATGAAACCTGAGTTGCAAAGTAGTACCCAAAATGAAATATCTCCCAACTGGGATGATTAAATACGATAAATGAAGGTGGAAAAATTTAAATAACCTAATGAAATTCGTTCAATAAATAAATTGAGTATAATTGAATTTTATAAACATGATTTGGTTAAACAAATAACCTTGAGTGATTAGGTCAATAAACATGATAAAGTAAACGAATAAACATGATTAATGAAATAAATAAAGATGTTTTAAATAAATAAATATGGGGTAGGGTCGGATTATTACAGCCTTCCCCCCTTAAAAAGTTTCGTCCTCGAAACTTATAACATTTGACACTATATGCAATGCTACTCTAAAACACATGGGCCATTGGTTCCCCACGAGGACACAATGGGTCACTGAAATCCTTTACAACTCACCCACTGAATCTTTAATTCTTTGGACTCTGTTGGGGGTATGATAGGGGTTTTGAAAATGGGTTAAGCACCTTCAACTCGGCTGATCTGACAATCAATGTTTTTTTTTTTTGGGGGGGGGAAACAATCCTGAAAATCCTCAAATGAAACATCTTTAAATCCACCAACCCTCAGATGAAACATCTCTAAATTCACCAACTGTCGTTATGGATATGGATATACCGAGTGTGGTTGACAAATCACTAATATTCAATGCATTACTGACATGATAATTCACTTGCTTGCACAATGTAGTTGGGGGGAATAAATAGGGTTTTTCTTCCCTCGGCCGATAGAAATGCACGTTTAGCCAATCCTCATATATCAAACTAACCTTAAGATCTTTACCAATCATCTTAGTCCTGTAAGGACATAGTCAGTGCACCCCCCATAATGATACCAGATCTGCCAATCAAACTGGATTGAATGTCCAATGAATATGGTTCTAGCAATATTGCTAGAGGTATTTGTATAAAAGATAAACATTCAACTGCTTACTGATCTCAATAAATTGAAATGACAGGGGGGGTAATCCAAAATGTAAAGAGATGTAACCACAACATGAAGTTTTGCAAAGATGTTTCTTTATTGGTTAGAAAGGGCCGACATGTAAGCTAAATGAATGAAAGGACGAAGAATCGAAATGAAAGAGGCAAGGCATAGAAATGACCTGTAGTATAAACAAGACATACAGTTTATTCATGATGGTCATGATAGTAAAGTAAATGAGCGATGTTATGAAGTTGAGATAGAGTATTAAGTAATGAAGGTGGAGAAATGCAACAGATTACCAAAGCGGCTTTTGAAAAGCCATACGGCATCTCTATGTGAGTAAAATGACGAAGATGAGGGTCAACACTATCAGAAGGAAACTTTTATTCATTTGATGTTTGAAAAGACAATATGTCAAGTTGAAGGAGTCAATCTTATGACTAAACATGATGACATCCATCAATAAAACAATTTGCAATAAATGGAAGTCTTGGGTAGGCATATAAACATCAAAACTGCTGGCAGTTGAAAATGGCACCAATCGTTGTTTATCATTAATAAGATAGGCTATATTGGTAAAGAAAGGATTACCGAAATGACTTGCTTAACGACATGCAGTTACGACCATGGAGTAGTATGCCAGCATGACACTACGGTGCTATAGAAACACGAACAGGATAGATACATTTAATTACTGCAAGGGCACTCAATGACTGGGTTTGAAGCAACCAAAGGCTTCCAAGCAATGAATAAATAGTGCCTGAATAGAAGCAATGAGTTCAAGTAGGTGACAGTAAAAATATGAACATAGTGATGACTGAGCTGCAAATAGAATGAGTCAAATATGCTTAGGAAGAACGACAAATCACACAGGAATGGACACCGGGGTCATTATAGGCTCCATTAAAGAAATAGAGAATTAAATGGTTATGATTGTCAGGGTTTGAATCGTCTATAAGAAAGGTTGTTCATATGTATTTGAAGAAGTCCCCACGGACCACATATGAGAATTTTCATAAACACTTCATTACAAATCCAGAGAGTGTTAGCAGTAAAGAAATGATGCATCTGAACAATTCAGGATAACTAGGGCAGGAATAAGTCAATGATAGGAAGTAATGGGAGCATTACTGATATAAAGTCTTAAAGTCTTAATATCAAGACCAAGTGATTCCGATACATGGCAGCTTAATCTTACTTGTACCACCCACATAATGCCAAATAGCACACCATAAGCTATTAATTGTTATCACCATACATAAGCTCACATTGTAGTGTTCTTCTCATAGTACTTCACCTCAAAGATATTGCCCCACTAGGCATTTCCTCATCTAGAGGTTCACATCTGACTTGACATTGTGTAAATCCCTTAAGAAGCTGTAAATGGCACCCCCACATCGACTTCAACCCTCACTATATTCAAGGTCAGCTATGTTAAGTCACATCAATGAAACTCTTAAATTCTGGAGTGAAACAGACAGAGTTCTGTCTAAAAACTGGCTAAAACCCAGGCTTAAAGCCTTACAATAGATACCTAAAATGAAGAAAAGCACTTTAATAGCTCAACGGCCACACGCCGGAGTTCATAACTCAACGGGTTACACACCCGGAGTGCACCATTACAGAAGTTTAAACAAATAAGAGAAATGAAACAGGCTATACACTTCCAAGATAAATGAGAACATGCCTCACCAACAGGTGATCCAAATGGTTCCACAGTCCACTTTGCTCATGCGTGAATCTCATGATATTGACAAATGATTGAGTCACCCAAATGAAAATGGTTTCTCTATATATGCCCATACCTATGAACTTGTAGTTAACAACTCATTTAACTGGTCTAATAGAACTCATACATACCTTGATAGCTCACTCAGAAACACTTGATAGCTCACAGTGGCCCTTAAAACCTTAGGCTCTGATACCAAATTTGTAACGCCCCCAAAATACTAATGACATAATTACTAATAATTGCAGCGGGAGACTTAGTAAACGAAGGCGCTACCGCCGTCCTGATAAGGACAAGGCTCACTGAAACCGTTTAATCTTGCAACTCGTGTTCACAATCACAAATTCTATTAAACTGAAACACTTCAAGACCAAAGTCCATAATGGTTCAACCATACCATGTACTACTCACATTTCATACTCCACAAGTACTTGGCCCTATGATCGGTGCCAATATTCATGCTATGCTGAATCCACTGTGAACATCTGACGAGTTCCAAAGGGGCTTGCTAAATGGAGGAACGTGTGATACTTCATAACCTAAAATGGAAAACATGAAAATAATTCGAACATATGAGCAAAAACTCAGTACATACATCCCTGCATTGTAAAATGAGCATAGAAATACTGGTGATGGGTACCCGTCTTTGCAATTCATTTAGTTGGCAATAATAATGAAAATGAATGTAATATGAAACTGAATTGCTCATTATTATCTGGATGTGAACCCCTTGCACTGATATGATCTATACATAGGTGTACACCTGCCAATCCGATCAAGAGTTGGCCTGAAGCCGCGCGGGTAAGTGATGGGCTGACGCCCTATAGATGATAACTGACGGGGTCACAAGTTATATGGCAAATCACTGTATAAACTGATTCATTGATAACTCATTAAGAGTTTGTAACTTGATAAATATGATCTGCTTTCTGAAGATACAGGCAATGGACGTACCTTGAGTCTTTAAAAATGACATCTGACTTGATAAATATGTTTTGACTTGATTACACTTATGCATAACGGGGAACGATAACTAGGCCTCAACTCTGTTTTATAAAATAAATGTCACTGTAAGTATATATAATCAGTAAATGATCCTTACTTGCATAATTGAGTAAGTAAATTGATATGGTATACATAACGAGTACTTGAATATAACTTCAAAACTGAATTGATGAAAGTAATGCAAAACTGAAGTGATAAAAGTAATGCAAAACTGAATTGATGAAAGTAATGCTTTGATGAAAGTAATGAAATTGAATATGAAGTAAATAGAGGTAAAAAAAAAAGTCCAGTCCACAATGAGATAAATGATGTTACAGAGGAAAAGGCCTTGATAGTGATAATTGAGAGAATGGTTATGGTCTTTTCTGAAATAAGGTGTTGATATGAGTTTCTCTCTCCACTTCTCATAATTAAGCTCACTAAGCTTAGTATTTTCTTTGTAAAACCCATAAGTGATTCACAGCTCATAAAATGACTCCCAATTTGTATATTTGTCTTCAGGACAATTTTCGGAATTTTCCTCCAAGTATACACTGCATAGAAATTGCAATAATAACCTGATTTACACCCAAACAGGTCCGTTTACTTCAAAAATTCATAATTTTCATTCTAGACATCAAATGGAGAATTAAAACCCCAATATGAAAAGATTAGGAAGTCCCCAAAAACTTTCATTTACAATACAAATCACGATTCTCACAATAAGATTCCCAAAATGGGACTAAAACACAAGTGTCTCAGTTTTGATCTCATTCTGCGCAGCTTTGGTAAAACGACTATAACTTTTTCCACAGACCTCGGATTAAGACGATTCAAGAGGCATTTGAAAGCTAACACACTGAGGTATTTACTTACCAAAAATCATAATTTTTCACTGGGCCAATCATTACCAGTTTAATCCCAAAGTCAGCCCTAATTTCCTGAAATTCCAGCCCTTCACTGATTTAAATTTCTCTTCCTTTTTCATATAAAACTCACTTGAAATCATTTCAAGTCAGCACAATCAGATATAAAATGATCATGTAAGGCCTCATATACATATACAAACTCTAAACAACTTCATGAATACATAATGACTAAATTCGTATCCAAAACAGGGCAATTTTCTTCAAAATTCCATAACTCACTGATTACTCGTCCAAACTTCATGAAATTTTGCCAGAAAATCCCAAATAATATAGAGAAGATACAGTAAAAATTTCAGAATTTTTGGACAATCCTATAATTGCCAGAATTTTCGACAGTGGCCATTTAACAAAAGCAAAATCATGAAAAGCATGCTCTTGATCCAATACCCATGACTCCAAACATCTCCAAACTCAATAAAAATTGCACAACAACTATCAATTTGATCATCCAAACAATAATCACAACTAAAACAACCCAAAAATTCAAAATACAACAAGTTAGGGTTGTTGATTTACCTTACTTGAGGCTTGAAATAGAGAGAGGAGGAGGCTGTTTTGAGGGTTTTTAGGGGTTGGACAAGATAGCTAGCAGCAAGGGGAACTCGGGGCAGCTGGGAGGTGACCGGAAAAGTGGCCGGAACCACCAAAACTGGTGGCACAAAGGGGCAGCAGCTGCTGCCCCTGTTCTAGCGTGAGAGAGAGGGAGAGATGGGGGATGGGTTTGTGATTTGTTTGCTGAATTTTGTGGCTGGAAAATTCTCAAGTAGTAGCTATATGTGGCTGGAAATTTTTTTTACCCAAAAAGTAGCTTTTTGCTAACTCAAATTAGGTGCTAAAATGAATAATTAGTGAAATAACAAAAGTTAGTAAGGTGTTGGGCTTTTGTTTTGGGTTCAATAAGCTAAGTTCGGGCTTGAAAATTTTATTCGAAATGTTGGAAAAACTTTATATTACTCGGGATTAAAGTTATTGAAGGTAAGAAAATAATTAATCACTAATTTATACTCACCGAGGCCTAATATCGATTCACCCAATATTTAATCAATCAACGAATTGAAACTCGAATTAATAATCAATGAAACCTGAGTTGCAAAGTAGTACCCAAAATGAAATATCTCCCAACTGGGATGATTAAATACGATAAATGAAGGTGGAAAAATTTAAATAACCTAATGAAATTCGTTCAATAAATAAATTGAGTATAATTGAATTTTATAAACATGATTTGGTTAAACAAATAACCTTGAGTGATTAGGTCAATAAACATGATAAAGTAAACGAATAAACATGATTAATGAAATAAATAAAGATGTTTTAAATAAATAAATATGGGGTAGGGTCGGATTATTACAACTTTAGAGAGACATTTTGCTTCAATCCATTGCAATTCAAGACTTGCTTAAATTGCCCAAACGCCTGCAAGCAGTCCATTAACTCCACCTCCATCCGTGAAGTAGACATTGCTCTTGAAAATATTTCGCTGCACTTTCTGATAACATACCATTTACCATTGTCCTTGTTGGATTATCAACTGTAGGATACTCCTCACTTTGACTAGGGGCTTCATCTTTTTGTCTTCATGGCATCTCCCCATCCAGTTGCATCATCATTCACTCTCATGTCATATCTTCATCAGTTTTGATCACTTGTTCCTGTTTTTAAGACCCTAATTGCTGCTAGTAGCTGGATTATGATAACAAATGATAATTTTGTAGCACGCCTGAACAGAAGATACATCTTAACTATGCTTTGTATAGCAGTTGATTGTTGTCCAACTTGTGGAATCCATTGCTAAAGGGAATGCAATGTGTCTACCCTTTTTGCCTGATTCAACCTCAGTTTTCTATTGAAGATCACTTACATAAAGCTTAAGTTTGATAATCAAAATCTTTGCCATGCATTTGGATTGCGTAAGTGAGAAATTTTGATGGGTTACTGCCCCTTGGAAAGATATCTTCAGCTAATTCATGCTACTGAACTCTAGAGTGGAAGGTATGACACAGTGGAACCTTAAGAATGGATTCGAGGAGTGGATGAAATTTTCATTGTAATAGAGGTTCCTGGGGACAAAAGGGTGAACATTTGAACATTTTGTCTAACTGGTAAAATCGATATTTGGTGGAACACTGTTAAGAATAAGCTCTAGGGCCTGACTTCACTTGGAGCAGATTTGTGAAAGAACTAACAACACCGTTTCGGATTACCAAGTGGGAATTAACAAATGCGCGTGGTGCATTAGTCCAAAGCACCTCATTGTTGCCTGTTCCTGAAGACTGAAGGCTGTAGACAAGGATTCTCACCATCAAGGTCCGCAGCTGTAGGAAAGGATCACATGTTGAGCAAGAAGAAACTTGTCATATCTAGCACAGTAGATTCAATTGCTACTCATTGATTTATATTCCTGCCATGCAAGTGAACTTTGAGAATAAGGAGGCAGAAACTAATTATGGAATCAAGTTATCCAACGACTCTAGAGTTGAGTATTCTACCTCTCATAAATTTATTTCAATCACTATTGGTGGGATAGTTTTCCCTGAAGTTCTGATTCAATTTGACTCATCAGACTTCGATATCATTTTGGAAATGAGCTAGTTGTGTACTTTATGGGGTCAAAATAGGTTATGGTGGCCCTAAGGTTATTTCAAGAGATGAACAAGGGAGAGAAATATGTTTCATGGTCACAGAAAGGAAAAACCTTGTCCTTTAAATTCTGTTATGGAAACAAGTGAGCTCTTATGTCAAGGATATATTGTGTATTGGTGTTATGCTATTAACATTCATCCTAAGGAAGGAAAAAGCAGAAGATATCCTTATAGTTTGCGAATTTATAGATGTTTTCCCGAAGAATTACCAGGAGTGTTCTGCAAAGAGAAATTGATTATGAGATTGAATTAATCCCTTATGCTCAACCTATCTCCAACGCCTCATGTCGTATAGCTCCAACAGAGCTTAGAAAACTGAAGATCCAGTTAGATGAACTATTACAGAAAGTATTTATCAGACCATCCAAATGTTCGTTAATGGGATGCCTAGTTCTATTTGTAAAGAAGAAGAATCAAACCAGGTGGTTATGTATTGCTTTTAGAGAGCCGAACACGATCACCAACAAAAACAAATACCCATCGCCCCAAGTAGATGACTTATTTGATTAACTGCAAAGAACATGAGTCTTCTCCAAGATTGATTTACGGTCAAGGTGTCGTCAAATTAGGTTTAAACCTCAAAACAACCCCAACACTGCATTAAGGACCATGTTTGGGTCACTATGAATTCACTGTGATGCCTTTTAGCCTAATCAATGGCCCTGCAGCCTTTACGGATGCTATGAGTAGAGTTTCAAACCATATCTAGACAAGTTGTGGTGGTGTTTATAAAAGACATCTTGAATTACTCCAAGGATAGAGATAAGCATACTATTAATTTGAGACAGTGTTGCAGACCTTGAAGGGACATCAATTACATAACAAATACAAAAAGCACGAGTACCGTTTAGAAGCAATGGTATTTATGAAGCATATAGTTTCAAAGGAAGAGATTAAGGTTGATTTACACAAGCTGAAAGCAGTTGCAAAGTGCCCAACACCCACCAATGCACTAAGTCTAGAAACTGTTTGAGTTTAGCATAGACTTATTGAGTTCAGCAAGGATTTGACAGATGTTGTCTTCTTTGACCAATTTTTCAAAGCAAGCTACAAAGTTAGCAAGAAGATAAAGTAGTGGCTTATGCCTTCTAACAACTTAAGTCTCATGAGAAGAATTACCCTACCCATTTCTCTAGCTTTTACATTGAAAATTTAGAGACATTACTTATATGGGGTACCATGCAAGAATCAACACTGATCGTCAAAGCTTCAAGTACATCTTCATTCAGAAGAAGCTCAAACAGTTGTGGCAGATCCAATGTCAACCAACAAAGGGAAATGTTATGGCAGACGCCCAAAATTGGAAGGCACAACATACCTTGTACACTGTAGTGGTTACACAACTGAATCTCTTGAGAGGGCTTGAGGTCTTGGACATTCAATTAGTGTTAAACAGGAAGGTGAACGTTCAATTGAAGGCGCTTACCTTACAGCCCTCCCTAATGAAGGAATTTGGAGTGAATCAGGATAGTGATCCAGAGCTCCAAAGAATAAAGCACAATCTTGAGAAAGGGACTCAATTTCAATGGACTTTGTCATAGGATTCCCTCAGATATAGTATCTGACTGACATCAGAGATTTTAAGCCTGTTATGGCAAGCACTTCAAAGAGCCTTTAGAACTAGATTGAACTTTTGCGGTTCTTATCATCCTGAAACAGATGGGCAAGCATCTAAAAATATCAATGGATCAACTCTTCTAAGTTGGAGCCTGTAGTACTTCACGACCTACGACCAATATTTGCATTTGAAGACAGTAGGGAACTCCCAATAGTCAACGTTGTGATAGCACTAGCAGAGAATCCTTCATTAAACATCAGGTTAAACTGACGGCAGACATTGATAACAAATCATCTTATGGGTCATGATGATCTTCTCCAGCGTTTAATAAGGTGACACATGTGAAGATTCCTGAAAATATCCTATTGACAGCGATAGAAACGCTATGTTGATAAAAGAAGGAGATTCCTGGACTTTCATGTATATAGCAAGGCTTTTCAGAAAGTTTTATCAACTAAGGTTGTAAGGAGGTTGAACTGTAAATAAATTATGATCAAGATCTTTTAGACCATGTCAGTTTATTGAAAGGCCAAATTGCATAGCTTGTCTACCGGATCTACCTATTTAACTCAAGCACGTACATAACATGTTCCTTACCTCACAATTCAGGCAGTACATTTCATATCCTGATCACGCTGTCATAATCAAACCCATTGCTGTCATTGAGGGTCTTGTATTTCACGAGCACCCAGTCCAGATACTATCACAAGATTAAGCAGTTAAGCATCAAGCATATCTTTCTAATCAAATTACTTTGAGAAACTCATACCTCCTCAGAAGCTACTTGGGAAGTGCAAGCAAAGTACCCATACTTATTTCAGATAACCTTGCATGCGTCGGCAAACTTCATAAGTTTTGCGGACGAAACTCTTTAAGGGGGGAAGGCTGTAATAGCCCAACCCTAAATCATGTTTATTTACCTAATGAAGCCATGTTATTAATTTTTCACATTTATTTATCTCGTTTAATCATCCCGGTTGGGAGAATTCAATTGTGGGCCTCACTTTGCAATTCAAGTTTCATTTACCGTATTAATTTCTGAAAAATTGATAGTAAGCCTCGATAATTATGATTTAAAAGATTAAATTATTTCTCATAACATCACATTTAATTTCGAGTTTTGGAAAAAAATTTTTAATTAATCACACCCAGTTTGATATTTTTTTCCGAACCCAGAGCTCATTTAAGGTCAATTTCGGCCCAACAAGTTTCTAATCCATTTACTTCGCTAATTACCATCATTAGGCCCTAATTATAATTAGCAAGATATTTTTGGAGCTAAAATCTCAGCCAAGTTTACTTGGATGATTTTCATCCAAGTAAACTAAGCTAGCAAGGGCAAGACAAGTCTTTCTCTCTCTTCCTCTCTTTTTCCTCTCACTTTCCTCTCCATTTCTCTACCCCCATGGGTAGCCTTTGCTACCACCACCACATCAACCACCATCCACCACCCACAATGCACACAAACATCAACAACCACCTCCATCTTCATATATTCAAGCTTCAAGTGAGTAAAGCCTAACTTTATCGTGTGGTTTTGATTGTGTTTGGATTTTGATTTTTGTTTTTGACTATCAATCATGTTGTTTTGATGCAATCAAGAGTTATTTTGATGTTGTATTGGTTGGATCATCTTGAAAGAAAGAAAACATGGAGGGTGTTCATGTTCATGCAAGTTTAGGGTGTGATGATGGATTTTGATTGTTTTAAATGACATGTTGTGATCTTTGACATTGGTAATGAATATCAAGATATTTATGCTGATTTATATAAGTTGAAGAGTGATTTTAGTGGGTAGTTATGTGAAGAAAAGATTGAAAATGCAATTATTGAGCAGTAAACAGACCTGAAACAGGGGTCACTTCGGGAGAAAACTGGTATTAATTGGCACCTCAAAAATTCATGAATATTGGTATAGTGATATCTTGATGCGTTGGCTTTCAATAGGATCTAGAATTACTCAAGTTTGAGTTGTGTGGACAACGGCATGACCAATTTACTGAAGGCTGCGTAGAATACATCGCAACTGGGAGCATTTATGAACAGGGGACTTTACGGAAAACCTTGTGTTGATTGGGTCATTAAAAAATTGTGATTTTTTGGTATGTGGATAGATCAATGAGTTAGCTTTTATATGCCTTTTGAATCACCTCAATCCGAGTTCTGTGGAAAATGTTATGGTTGTTTTGGTACGACTGCGCAGATTGAACTGAAATTGTGCACGTCTGTGTTCTATCCTAATTTTAGGGACTTTACTATGCGAATCATGCTTTGTGTCCTAAATAAAAGTTTTAGTGGACATTTTGAGCTTTTCATATTGTGGTTTTATATCTCAATTGGAGGTCAGGGGTGATGATATGGATTTTCTAAAGTAGACCATCAAACGGTGTCATGTGAAGAACGAAATCAGTGCTTAACGGATCAAACAAAGGTTATTTGAGCCTTTATGAACCTCACGACACCCCTTATGGCATTGAACCTTCTATTATACATTTCAGAATCTTCCATTATCCATTTCAGAAACATCAAAAACCCATATTTCGTTTATTTCAATGGAAATCTTTTCATTATCAGCTCAATCATTCCAATGTGATCTATTTTGTTTCAACAAATCTATTTTGTTTCAATTTGTTGTATTTCAAGTTCAATAACCCTAAATGATTTATTTTTCAAATGATCTTGGTTTAACTTGCCTCATGTTGAATCATTGGAATTGTAGAAGCGTTTTAATTAATCAATTTCCATTAAAGTTATAAATTATGTCAGTGAACATTGTTTACTAACTGGATTTACCTATAATTACATTTTTTTAGCAGAATCGGCGCCTAGTCTATCGTTTCTATTGTGCATAAGTATTATCAAGTGAAATATCATTTTAAAGACTTTAGGTACGTCCATTGACTATATCGTGAGAAATCAGAGTGTATTTATCAATGTTATCATATTTTGGTAAGTACATCAATGAATCAGTTGATACAGTGATTTATCACTTAATGAGTGACCCCATCAGTTATAATCTACAGGGCATTTGCCCTTCAGTTACTCGCGCGACCTCAGGTCGGGTCTCCCGATTCGCTTAGCAGGTGTACAAATATCCATAGATCGTAACAGTATCAAGGGGTCCACTAACAGATAATAACTAGCAATGCAGTTTTACATTCATCTCATTCACTGTCTTAACTTAAAATAAATTGTAAAGCGGGCCCAACCAGTGTTTCAATGATCATTTAATAATACAGGAATACATGTATTGAGCTTTGGCTCACAGTTCGAAATATTTTTCATGTTCTAATTTAGGCAAATGTTCAGAGAATCGTCTTCATGCTAGTAAACCAGCGGAAGAGAATAAGTTGAGCAAGAAAATCTGGATGGATCAGCACTGGTACAGTGTATGCATATTTTTAGAGCTGTATATTGAAATCTTCAGTGGATGGAGATGCAGATTACATGGGGAATTGTTTTTACTATAGTGTAAAAACCTTATGTTGGTTAACAGTTGATTATATATGGATTGATCAGGTGTGCATGTGTATGATTGAAACTATGCTTAACTGTGTTGTTTATAGCACTCATGTTTCAAGCCTTGTCGTTTTGGACAGTGGCAATGCCCCTATCATTGGGTTGTCTAGATTATAATTAAGGGATTTATTAAAGGAAATGCTAGCAGTGAAACATGTTTAATTTGGGGGCGTTACAGATTTGATATCAGAGCCAAGTTGAGATTTTCTTGATGGGATATGGAGTATGGAGAGTGGAGTTAGAAGACCGAGAAAATTGATTATTGGGGGATTATTATGATATCATTGGAGATTTGTGACAATAGTAATGTCTGCTTATCTCTCACATATTCTGCTCGTATATTCTTCTTTGTCAGATGGATCCATGCAATATGTATATAGTTTTATCTCAAGCATCAGATTCGAGGGTGATTTTGAACAACAAGTTAAAGATGCCTCTAATACATTTAGGAAAGTATGGCCATATTGTCCAGAAATTGCTCGGTGTGGCCATATGAGCGACCCATCTAAATGGTATGTTGTCCTTTTAGCTGAAATTGTTTATTTTTGGGATGTAAACTCATATACTCCAGGCGTGTGGCTCATAGAGTTGTGGTCTCCGGTGTGTAGCTGTTGAGCTTGATTTGATATCCTTTTGTACTTCTAGTCAATGCAGGGGATTTGATGTAAGCCTTTAAGCCTAAAAAATGGCCAGTTTATAGGCGAAACTCTGCACGTTTCGCCCTAGGAATTTAAGAATCACTAACACTCCTAGCCCTAGGGTTGGGGGTTTATTACAGATGTGTCCTATGAAGGGCCCTTGACTCATTTTTTTGGGGTTAAATGCATAGGGAAAACTAAGTGTAGGCAGAATACACAAGTTCAATCAACTTGGCAGTTTTGATCAGTGCACAAGGTCTGACTTTAAGGTAACTTTTATCCGTGATCAGCATGATTTATCTAGGGGTTTTCTATCCTAACTTTATGGTTAGGGAGATATCTTGCATGTGAAGTAAGTTTCAAATGGATTGGAGGTCATTTGGTCATTCAAAATTGCCAGGCAAGTCCAAGTCTGCAAACTAGTCAGAATTCCAGTGCATGAGGTCTGAGTTTATCCCACTTACAGCCTATGCATTCCATCAGATAGAGATATTTTAGTTAGTCTATATCAAAGTACAGAAATTAAGCTTTTTATTGACCCATGTTGCAGCACATTTGGAGGCCAGTGGTCAATGAAATTCAGCTTAGAATTCTGATGGTACAGACTGCTCAAGTCAGTGGATACGTACAACTTTGAGCCTATATTTCCTCATCATATAGGTGTCATTTTGTGCGTTTTGTTGGATCTAAGTGGCAATTACTTCAATATGCTTCATTGATTGTAGATATTTTCTTCTGTAACTCATGAATTGTATCTAAGTGAGGTATATGGGGGTTCTTAATGTAATATCCCCTGAATTATAGGATTTTAGAGAGGCTTGTCCTATGGTACATAAGTTTTGAAACCATTAACTATAGACGATTCCATATAAGAGAAACTAAGGACACTTTAGAGAGACATTTTGCTTCAGCTTATTGCAATTCAAGACTTACTTAAACTGCCCAAACGCTTGCAACCAGTCCATTAACTCCACCTCCATCCGTGAAGTAGACATTGCTCTTGAAAATATTTCACTGCACTTTCTGATAATATACCATTTACCATTGTCCTTGTTGGATTATCAACTGTAGGATACTCCTCACTTTGACCAGGGGCTTCATCTTTTTATCTTCATGGCATCTCCCCTTCCAGCTGCATGATTATTCACTCTCATGTCATATCTCATCAGTTCTGATCACTTGTTCCTGTTTTTAAGACCCCAATTGCTACTAGTAGCTGGATTATGATTGGGTTGCACCCATGACAACAGATGATAGTTTTGTAGCACGCCTGAACCGAAGATAGATCTTAACTACGCTTTGTATAGCGGTTGATTGTTGCCTAATTTGTGGAATTCATTGCTAAGGGGAATGCAATGTGTCTACCCTTTTTGCCTGATTCAACCTCAGTTTTCTATTGAAGATCACTTACATAAAGCTTAAATTTGATAATCAAAATCTTTGCCATGCATTTGGATTGCGTCGGTGAGAAATTTTGATGGGTTACTGCCCCTTGGAAAGATATCTTCAGCTGATTCATGCTACCGAACTCTAGAGTGGAAGGTATGACACAGTGGAACCTTAAGAATGGATTCGAGGAGTGGATGGAATTTTCACTATAATAGAGGTTCCAGGGGATAAAAAGGTGAACATTTGAACATTTTATCTAACTGGTAAAGTCGACATTTGGTAGAACACTGTTAAGAATACGCTCCAGGGCCTGACTTCACTTGGAGCAGATTTGTGAAAGAACTAACTACACCATTTCCGATTACCAAGCCGGAACTAACAAATGCACATGGTGCATTAGTCCAAAGCACTTCATTGTTGCCTGTTCCTGAAGACTGAAGGCTGTAGACAAGGATTCTCACCTTCAAGGCCCGCAGCCGTAGGAAAGGATCACATGTTGAGCAAGAAGAAACTTGTCATATCTGGTACGGTAGATTCAATTGCTACTCATTCATTTATATTCCTGCCATGCAAGTGAACTTTGAGAATAAGGAGGCAGAAGCCAATTATGGAATCAAATTATCCAACGACTCTAGAGTTGAGTGCTCTAGCTCTCATAAGTTTATTTCAATCACTGTTGGTGGGATAGTTTTCCCTAAAGTTCTGATTGAATTTGACTCATAAGACTTTGATATTATTTTGGAAATGAGCTAGTTGTGTACTTTATGGGGTCAAAATAGGTTGTGGTGGCCCTAAGGTTATTTCAAGAAATGAACAAGGGAGAGAAATATGTTTCATGGTCACAGAAAGGAAAAACCTTGTCCTTTAAATTCTGTTATGGAAACACGTGAGCTCTTATGTCAAGGATATATTGTGTATTGGTGTTATGCTATTAACGTTCATCCTAAGGAAGGAAAAAGCAGAAGATATCCCTATAGTTTGCGAAATTATAGATGTTTTCCTGAAGAATTACAAGGAGTGCTATGCAAAGAGAAATTGATTATGAGGTTGAATTAATCCCTTATGCTCAACCGATCTCCAATGCCCCATATCTTATAGCTCCAACAGAGCTTAAAAAACTGATGATCCAGTTAGATGAACTATTACATAAAGTATTTATCAGACCATCCAAATGTTCCTCAATGGGATGCCTAGTTCTATTTGTAAAGAAGAAGAATGGAACCAGGTGGTTATATATTGTTTTCACAGAGCCGAACGCGATCACCATCAAAAACAAATACCCATCGCCCCAAGTAGATGACTTATTTGATTAAAGGCAAAGAACATGAGTCTTCTCTAAGATTGATTTACGGTCAAGGTGTCGTCAACTTAGGTTTAAACCTCAAAACAACCCCAAGACTGCATTAAGGGCCATGTTTGGGTCACTATGAATTCAATGCGAGGCCTTTTAGCCTAATCAATGGCCCTGTAGCCTTTACGGATGCTATGAATAGAGTTTCAAACCATATCTAGACAAGTTGTGGTGGTGTTTATAAAAGACATCTTGAATTACTCCAAGGATAGAGATAAGCATACTATTTATTTGAGACAGTGTTGCAGACCTTGAAGGGACATCAATTACATAATAAATACAAAAAGCATGAGTACTGATTAGAAGCAATGGTATTTATGGAGCATATGGTTTCAAAGGAAGAGATTAACGTTGATTTGTACAAGCTGAAAGCGTTTACAAAGTGCCCAACACCCACCAATGCACTAAGCCTAGAAACTGTTTGAGTTTAGCATGGACTTATTGAGTTCAGGAAGGATTTGACAGATGTTGTCTTCTTTGACCAATTTTTCGAAGCAAGCTACAAAGTTAGCAAGAAGATAAAGGGGTGACTTATACCTTCTAACAACTTGAGTCTTATGAGAAGAATTACCCTACCCATTTCTCTAGTTTTTATATTGAAAATTTAGAGACATTACTTATATGGGGTATCATGCAAGAATCAATACTGATCATCAAAGCTTCAAGTACATCTTCACTCAGAAGAAGCTCAATCAGTTGTGGCAGATCCAATGTCAACCAACAAAGGGAAATGTTATGGCAGACGCCCTAAATAGGAAGGCACAACATACCTTGTACACTGTAGTGATTACGCAACTGAATCTCTTGAGAGAGCTTGAGGTCTTGGACATTCAATTAGTGCTAAACAGGGAGGTGAACGTTCAAGTGACGGCGCTTACCTTACAGCCCTCCCCAATGGAGGAAATTGGAGTGAATCAGGATAGTGATCCTAAGCTCCAAAGAATAAAGCACAATCTTGAGAAAGGGATTCAATTTCAATGGACTTTGTCATAGGATTCCCTCAGATATAGTACCTAACTGACGTCAGAGATTTTAAGCCTGTTATGGCAAGCACTTCAAAGAGCCTTTAGAACTAGATTGAACTTTTGCAGTTCTTATCATCCTGGAACAGATGGGCAAGCATCTAAGAATATCAATGGATCAACTCTTCTAAGTTGGAGCCTGTAGTACTTCACGACCTACGACCAATATTTGCATTTGAAGACAGTAGGTAACTCCCAATAGTCAACGTTGTGATAGCACTAGCAGAGAATCCTTCATTAAACATCAGGATAAACTGACGGCAGACATTGACAACAAATCATCTTATGGGTCATGATGATCTTCTCCAGCGTTTAATAAGGTGACACATGTCAGAAGATTCCTGAAAATATCCTATTTACAGTGATAGAAACGCTATGTTGATAAAAGAAGGAGATTCCTGGACTTTCATGTATGTAGCAAGGTTTTTTAGAAAGTTTCATCAACTAAGGGTGTAAGGAGGTTGAACTGCAACTAAATTGCGGTCAAGATCTTTTAGACCATGTCAGTTTATTGAAAGGCCAAATTGCATAGCTTATCTACCAGATCGGCCTATATAACTCAAACACGTACATAACATGTTCCTTACCTCACAACTCAGGTAGTACATTTCATATCCTAATCACGCTGTCATAATCAAACCCATTGCCGTCATTGAGGGTCTTGTATTTCACGAGCACCCAGTCCAGATACTATCACAAGATTAAGCAGTTAAGCATCAAGCAGATCTTTCTAATCAAATTACTTCGAGCAACTCATACCTCCTCAGAAGCTGCTTAGGAAGTGTAAGCAAAGTACCCATACTTATTTCAGATAACCTTGCATGCGTAGGCAAAGTTCATAAGTTTCATGGACGAAACTCTTTAAGGGGGGAAGGCTATAATAGCCCAACCCCAAATCATGTTTATTTATCTAATTAAGCCATGTTATTAATTTTTCACATTTATTTATCTCATTTAATCATCCCGGTTGGGAGAATTCAATTGTGGGCCTCACTTTGCAATTCAAGTTTCATTTACCGTATTAATTTCTGAGAAATTGATAGTAGGCCTCGATAATTATGATTTAAAAGATTAAATTATTTCTCATGACATCACATTTAATTTCGAGCTTTGGAAAACAAAATTTAATTAATCGCACCCGGTTTGATATTTGTTTCCGAACCCAGAGCTCATTTAAGGTCAATTTCGGCCCAACAAGTTTCTAGTCCATTTACTTCACTAATTACCATCATTAGGCCCTAATTATAATTAGTAAGATATTTTTGGGGCTAAAATCTCAGCCAAGTTTGCTTGGATGATTTTCATCCAAGTAAACTAAGCTAGTAAGGGCAAGACAAGTCTTTCTCTCTCTTCCTCTCTTTTTCCTCTCACTCTCCTCTCCATTTCTCTACCCCTATGGGCAGCCTTTGCTACCACCACCACATCAACCACCATCCACCACCCACAATGCACACAAACATCAACCGGCACCTCCATCTTCATATATTCAAGCTTCAAGTGAGTAAAGCCTAACTTTATCTTGTGGTTTTGATTGTGTTTGGATTTTGATTGTTGTGTTTGATTATTAATCATGTTGTTTTGATGCAATCAAGAGTTATTTTGATGTTGTATTGGTTGGATCACCTTGAAAGATAGAAAAGATGGAGCGTGTTCATGTTCATGCAAGTTTAGGGTGTGATGATAGATTTTGATTGTTTTAAATGACATGTTGTGATCTTTGACATTGGTAATGAATATCAAGATATTTATGCTGATTTATATAAGTTGAAGAGTGATTTTAGTGGGCAGTTATGTGAAGAAAAGATTGAAAAATGTAATTATTGAGCAGTAAACAGACCTGAAAGAGGGGTCACTTCGGGGAAAACTAGTATCAATTGGCACATCAAAAATTCATGAATATTGGTGTAGTGATATCTTGATGCGTTAGCTTTCAATAAGATCTGGAATTACTCAAGTTTGAGTCGTGTGGACAACGGTATGACCAATTTACGGAAGACTGCGCAGAATACATCGCAACTGGGAGCAATTATGGATAGGGGATTTTACAGAAAAATTGGTATTGATTGGGTCATCACAAAGTTGTGATTCTTGGTATGTGGATAGATCAATGAGTTGTCCTTCATATGCCTTTTGAATCACCTTAATCCGAGTTCTGTGGAAAAAGTTGTGGTTGTTTTGGTACGACTGCGCAGATTGAACTGAAATTGTGCACGTCTGTCTTCTACCCTAATTTTAGGGACTTTACTATGTGAATCATGCTTTGTGTCCTAAATAAAAGTTTTAGTGGATATTTTGAGCTTTTCATATTGTGGTTTTATATCTCAATTGGAGGTCGGGAGTAATGATATGGATTTTCTAAAGTAGACCATCAAACGGTGTTATGTGAAGAACGAAATAAGTGCTTAACGAATCAAACAAAGGTTATTTGAGCATTTATGAACCTCACGATACCCGTCATGGCATTGAACCTTCTATTATACCTTTCAGAATCTTCCATTATCCATTTCAGAAATATCAAAAACCCATATTTCGTTTATTTCAATGGAAATCTTTTCATTATCAGCTCAATCATTCCAATGAGATCTATTTTGTTTCAACAAATCTATTTTGTTTCAATTTGTTGTATTTCAAGTTCAATAACCCTAACTGATTTATTTTTCAAATCATCCTGGTTTAACTTGCCTCATGTTGAATCATTGGAATTGTAGAAGCCTTTTAATTAATCAATTTTCATTAAACTTATAAATTATGTCAGTGAACATTATTTACTAACTGCATTTACCTATAATTACATTTCTTTAGCAGAATCAGGGCCTAGTCTATCGTTCCTATTGTGCATAAGTATTATCAAGTGAAATATCATTTTAAAGACTTTAGGTACGTTCATTGCCTGTATCACGAGAAATCAAAGTGTATTTATCAACGTTATCATATTTTGGTAAGTACATTAATGAATCAGTTGATATAGTGATTTATCACTTAATAAGTGACCCCACGTGAATTTAGGCCAGGTCTCCTAATTGGCTTGACAGGTGTACATATATCCATAGATCGTAACAGTATCAAGGGGTTCACTATTAGATAATAACTAGCAATGCAGTTTTACATTCATCTCATTCACTGTCTTAACTTAAAATGAATTGCAAAGCGGACCCAACCAGTGTTTCAATGATCATTTAACAATACAGAAATGAATGTATTGAGCTTCGCCTCACAGTTCGAAATTTTTTTCTTGTTCTGTTTAAGGCAAATGCTCAGAGAATCGTCTTCATGCTAGTAAACCAGCGGAAGAGAATAAGTTGAGCAAGGAAATCTGGATGGATCAGCACTGGTAGAGTGCATGCATATTTTTAGAGCTATATATTGAAATCTTCAGTGGATGGAGATGCAGATTACATGGTGAATTGTTTTTACTATAGTGTAAAAACCTTATGTTGGTTAATAGTTGATTATATATGGATTGATCAGGTGTGTATGTGTATGATTGAAACTATGCTTAACTGTGTTATTTATAGCACTCATGTTTCAAGCCTTGTCCTTTTGGACGGTGGGAATGGCCCTATCATTGGGTTGTCTAGATTATAATTAAGGGATTTATTAAGGAAAATGCTACAGTGAAATATGTTTAATTTGGGGGCGTTACAGATTTGATATAAGAGCCAGGTTGAGATTTTCTTGATGGGACATGGAATATGGAGAGTGGAGTTAGGAGACCGAGAAAATTGATTATTGGGGGATTATTATGATATCATTGGAGATTTGTGACAACAGTAATGTCTGCTTATCTCTCACATATTCTGCTCGTACATTCCTCTTTGTCAGATGGATCCATGCAATATGTAAATAGTTTTATCTCAAGTATCAGATTCGAGGGTGATTTTGAACAACAAGTTAAAGATGCCTCCAATGCATTGGGAAAGTATGGCCATATTCTCCAGAAATTGCTCGGCATGGCCATATGAGCGACCCATCTAAATGATATGTTGTCCTTTTAGCTGAAATTGTTTATTTTTGGGATGTAAACTCTTGTACTCCAGGCGTGTGGCCCGTAGAGTTGTGGTCTTCGGTGTGTAGCCGTTGAGCTTGATTTGATATCCTTTTGTACTTCTAGTCAATGCAGCGGATTTGATGAAAGCCTTTAAGCTTGGAAAATAGCCAGTTTATAAGCAAAACTCTGCCCGTTTCGCCCTAGGAATTTGAGAATCACTAACACTCCTAGCCCTAGGGTTGGGGGTTTATTACAGATGTGTCCTATGAAGGGCCCTTGACTCATTTTTTTGAGGTTAAATGCATAGGGAAAACTAAGTATTGGCAGAATACACAAGTTCAATCAACTTGGCGGTTTTGATCAGTGCACAAGGTCTGACTTTGAGGTAACTTTTGTCCGTGATCAGCATGATTTATCTGGGGGTTTTCTATCCTAACTTTATGGTTAGGGAGATATCTTGCATGTGAAGTAAGTTTCAAATGGATTGGAGGTCATTTGGTCATTCAAAATTGCCAGGCAAGTCCAACTCTACAAACTAGTCAGAATTCCAGTACACGAGGTCTGAGTTTATCCCACTTACAGCCTATGCATTCCATCAGATAGAGATATTTTAGTTAGTCTATGTCAAAGTACAGAAATTAAGCTTTTCATTGACCCATGCTGCAGTACATTTGGAGGCCAGTGGTCAATGAAATTCAGCTTAGAAGTCTGATGGTACAGACTGCTCAAGTCAGTGGATACATACAACTTTGAGCTTATATTTCCTCATCATATGGGTGTCATTTTGTGCGTTTCTTGGATCCAAGTGGCAATTACTTCAATATGCTTCATTGATTGCTGATAGTTTCTTCTGTAACTGATGAATTGCATCTAAGTGAGCTATATGGGGGTTCTTAATGTAATATCCCCTGAATTGTAGGATTTTAGAGAGGCTTATTCTATGGTACATAAGTTTTGAAACCATTAACTATAGACGATTCCATATAAGAGAAACTAAGGACACTTTAGAGAGACATTTTGCTTCAATTTATTACAATTCAAGACTTGCTCAAATTACCCAAACGCTTGCAAGCAGTCCATTAACTCCATCTCCATCCGTGAAGTAGACATTGCTCTTGAAAATATTTCACTGCACTTTCTGATAATATACCATTTACCATTGTCCTTGTTGGATTATCAACTGTAGGATACACCTCACTTTGACCAGGGGCTTCATCTTTTTATCTTCATAGCATCTCCACATCCAGTTTGCATCATCATTCACTCTCATGTCACATCTTCATCAGTTCTGATCACTTGTTCCTGTTTTTAAGACCCCAATTGCTACTAGTAGCTGGATTATGATTGGGTTGCACCCGTGACAACAGATGATAATTTTGTAGCACGCCTGAATAGAAGATAGATCTTAACTACGCTTTGTATAGCGGTTGATTGTTGTCCAACTTGTGGAATCCATTGCTAAGGGGAATGCAATGTATCTACCCTTTTTGCCTGATTCAACCTCAGTTTTCTATTGAAGATCACTTACATAAAGCTTAAGTTTGATAATTAAAATCTTTGCCATGCATTTGGATTGCGTCAGTGAGAAATTTTAATGGATTACTGCCCCTTGGAAAGATATCTTCAGCTGATTCATGCTACCGAACTCTAGAGTGGAAGGTATGACACAGTGGAACCTTAAGAATGGATTCGAGGAGTGGATGAAATTTTCACTATAATAGAGGTTCCAGGGGGTAAAAAGGTGAACATTTGAACATTTTGTCTAACTGGTAAAACCGATATTTGGTGGAACACTGTTAAGAATAAGCTCTAGGGCCTGACTTCACGTGGAGCAGATTTGTGAAAGAACTAACTGCACCGTTTCGGATTATCAAGTGGGAACTAACAAATGCACGTGGTGCATTAATCCAAAGCACCTCATTGTTGTCTGTTCCTGAAGACTGAAGGCTGTAGACAAGGATTCTCACCTTCAAGGCCCGCAGCTGTAGGAAAGGATCACATGTTGAGCAAGAAGAAACTTGTCATATCTGGTACGGTAGATTCAATTGCTACTCATTCATTTATATTCCTGCCATGCAAGTGAACTTTGAGAATAAGGAGGTAAAAACTAATTATGGAATCAAATTATCCAACGACTCTAGAGTTGAGTGCTCTATCTCTCATAAATTTATTTCAATCACTTTTGGTGGGATAGTTTTCCCTGAAGTTCTGATTCAATTTGACTCATCAGACTTTGATATTATTTTGGAAATGAGCTAGTTGTGTACTTTATGGGGTCAACATAGGTTGTGGTGGCCCTAAGGTTATTTCAAGAGATGAACAAGGGAGAGAAATATGTTTCATGGTCACAGAAAGGAAAAACCTTGTCCTTTAAATTCTGTTATGGAAACAAGTGAGCTCTTATGTCAAGGATATATTGTGTATTGATGTTATGCTATTAACATTCATCCTAATGAAGGAAAAAGCAGAAGATATCCCTATAGTTTGCGAATTTATAGATATTTTCCTGAAGAATTACCAGGAGTGCTACACAAAGAGAAATTGATTATGAGATTGAATTAATCCCTTATGCTCAACCTATCTCCAACGCCCCATATCTTATAGCTCCAACAGAGCTTAGAAAACTGATGATCCAATTAGATGAACTATTACAGAAAGCATTTATCAGACCATCCAAATGTTCCTCAATGGGATGCCTAGTTCTATTTGTAAAGAAGAAGAATGGAACCAAGTGGTTATGTATTGTTTTCACAGAGCCGAACGCGATCACCATCAAAACAAACACCCATCGCCCCAAGTAGATGACTTATTTGATTAACGGCAAAGAACATGAGTCTTCTCTAAGATTGATTTATGGTCAAGGTTCCGTCAACTTATGTTTAAACCTCAAAACAACCCCAAGACTGCATTAAGGACCATGTTTGGGTCGCTATGAATTCACTGCGAGGCCATTTAGCCTAATCAATGGCCCTGTAGCCTTTACGGATGCTATGAATAGAGTTTCAAACTATATGTAGACAAGTTGTGGTGGTGTTTATAGAAGACATCTTGAATTACTCCAAGGATAGAGATAAGCATACTATTTATTTGAGACAGTGTTGCAGACCTTGAAGGGACATCAATTACAAAACAAATACAATAAGCATGAGTACTTATTAGAAGCAATGGTATTTATGGAGCATATGGTTTCAAAGGAAGAGATTAACGTTGATTTGTACAAGCTGAAAGCGGTTACAAAGTGCTCAACACCCACCAATGCACTAAGCCTAGAAACTGTTTGAGTTTAGCATGGACTTATTGAGTTCAGGAAGGATTTGACAGATGTTGTCTTCTTTGACCAATTTTTGGAAGCAAGCTACAAAGTTAGCAAGAAGATAAAGTGGTGGCTTATGCCTTCTAACAACTTAAGTCTTATGAGAAGAATTACCCTACCCATTTCTCTAGTTTTTACATTGAAAATTTAGAGACATTACTTATATGGGGTATCATGCAAGAATCAATACTGATCATCAAAGCTTCAAGTACATCTTCACTCAGAAGAAGCTCAATCAGTTGTGGCAGATCCAATGTCAACCAACAAAGGGAAATGTTATGGCAGACGCCCTAAATAGGAAGGCACAACATACCTGGTACACTGTAGTGATTACGCAACTGAATCTCTTGAGAGAGCTTGAGCTCTTGGACATTCAGTTAGTGTTAAACAGGAAGGTGAATGTTCAAGTGGCGGCGGTTACCTTACAGCCCTCCCCAATGGAGGAAATTGGAGTGAATCAGCATAGTGATCCTGAGCTCCAAAGAATAAAGCACAATCTTGAGAAAGGGATTCAATTTCAATAGACTTTGTCATAGGATTCCCTCAGATATAGTATCTGACTGACGTCAGAGATTTTAAGCCTGTTATGGCAAGCACTTCAAAGAGCCTTTAGAACTAGATTGAACTTTTGCAGTTCTTATCATCCTGAAACAGATGGGCAAGCATCTAAGAATATCGATGGATCAACTCTTCTAAGTTGGAGCCTGTAGTACTTCACGACCTACGACCAATATTTGCATTTGAAGACAGTAGGGAACTCCCAATAGTCAACGTTGTGATAGCACTAGTAGAGAATCCTTCATTAAACATCAGGATAAACTGACGGCAGACATTGATAACAAATCATCTTATGGGTCATGATGATCTTCTTCAGCGTTTAATAAGGTGACACATGTCAGAAGATTCCTGAAAATATCCTATTTACAGTGATAGAAACGCTATGTTGATAAAAGAAGGAGATTCCTGGACTTTCATGTATTTAGCAAGGTTTTTTAGAAAGTTTCATCAACTAAGGGTGTAAGGAGGTTGAACTGCAACTAAATTGCAGTCAAGATCTTTTAGACCATGTCAGTTTATTGAAAGGCCAAATTGCATAGCTTATCTATCGGATCTGCCTATATAACTCAAACACGTCCATAACATGTTCCTTACCTCACAACTCAGGCAGTACATTTCACATCCTAATCACGCTGTCATAATCAAACCCATTGCTGTCATTGAGGGTCTTGTATTTCACGAGCACCCAGTCCAGATACTATCACAAGATTAAGCAGTTAAGCATCAAGCAGATCTTTCTAATCAAATTACTTCGAGCAACTCATACCTCCTCAGAAGCTGCTTAGGAAGTGTAAGCAAAGTACCCATACTTATTTTAGATAACCTTGCATGCGTAGGCAAAGTTCATAAGTTTCATGGACGAAACTCTTTAAGGGGGGAAGGCTGTAATAGCCCAACTCTAAATCATGTTTATTTATCTAATTAAGCCATGTTATTAATTTTTCACATTTATTTATCTCATTTAATCATCCCAGTTGGGAGAATTCAATTATGGGCCTCACTTTGCAATTCAAGTTTCATTTACCGTATTAATTTCTGAAAAATTGATAGTAGGCCTCGATAATTATGATTTAAAAGATTAAAGTATTTCTCATGACATCACATTTAATTTCGAGCTTTGGAAAACAAAATTTAATTAATCGCGCCCGGTTTGATATTTGTTTCCGAACCCAGAGCTCATTTAAGGTCAATTTCGGCCCAACAAGTTTCCAGTCCATTTACTTCACTAATTACCATCATTAGGCCCTAATTATAATTAGCAAGATATTTTTGGGGCTAAAATCTCAGCCAAGTTTACTTGGATGATTTTCATCCAAGTAAACTAAGCTAGCAAGGGCAAGACAAGTCTTTCTCTCTCTTCCTCTCTTTTTCCTCTCACTCTCCTCTCCATTTCTCTACCCCCATGGGCAGCCTTTGCTACCACCACCACATCAACCACCATCCACCACCCACAATGCACACAAACATCAACCGCCACCTCCATCTTCATATATTCAAGCTTCAAGTGAGTAAAGCCTAACTTTATCTTGTGGTTTTGATTGTGTTTGGATTTTGATTTTTGTTTTTGATTATTAATCATGTTGTTTTGATGCAATCAAGAGTTATTTTGATGTTGTATTGGTTGGATCATCTTGAAAGAAAGAAAAAATGGAGGGTGTTCATGTTCATGCAAGTTTAGGGTGTGATGATAGATTTTGATTGTTTTAAATGACATGTTGTGATCTTTGACATTGGTAACAAATATCAAGATATTCATGCTGATTTATATAAGTTGAAGAGTGATTTTATTGGGCAGTTATGTGAAGAAAAGATTGAAAAATGCGATTATTGAGCAGTAAACAGACCTGAAACAGGGGTCACTTCGGGAGAAAACTAGTATTAATTGGCACATCAAAAATTCATGAATATTGGTGTAGTGATATCTTGATGTGTTAGCTTTCAATAGGATCTGGAATTACTCAAGTTTGAGTCGTGTGGACAACGGTATGACCAATTTACGGAAGACTGCGCAGAATACATCGCAACTGGAAGCAATTATGGATAGGGGACTTTACGGAAACACTGGTATTGATTGGGTTATTCCAAAGTTGTGATTTTTGGTATGTGGATAGATCAATGAGTTGTCTTTCATATTCCTTTTGAATCACCTTAATTCGAGTTCTGTGGAAAAAGTTGTGGTTGTTTTGGTACGACTACGCAGATTGAACTGAAATTGTGCACGTCTGTCTTCTACCCTAATTTTAGGGACTTTACTATGTGAATCATGCTTTGTGTCCTAAATAAAAGTTTTAGTGGACATTTTGAGCTTTTCATATTGTGGTTTTATATCTCAATTGGAGGTCAGGAGTAATGATATGGATTTTCTAAACTAGACCATCAAACGGTGTTATGTGAAGAACGAAATCAATGCTTAGCGGATCAAACAAAGGTTATTTGAGCATTTATGAACCTCACGACACCCCTCATGGCATTGAACCTTCTATTATACCTTTCAGAATCTTCCATTATCCATTTTAGAAATATCAAAAACCCATATTTCGTTTATTTCAATGAAAATCTTTTCATTATCAGCTCAATCATTCCAATGAGATCTATTTTGTTTCAACAAATCTATTTTGTTTCAATTTGTTGTATTTCAAGTTCAATAACCCTAACTGATTTATTTTTCAAACCATCTTGGTTTAACTTGCCTCATGTTGAATCATTGGAATTGTAGAAGCCTTTTAATTAATCAATTTTCATTAAACTTATAAATTATGTCAGTGAACATTATTTACTAACTGCATTTACCTATAATTACATTTCTTTAGCAGAATCAGGGCCTAGTCTATCGTTCCTATTGTGCATAAGTATTATCAAGTGAAATATCATTTTAAAGACTTTGGGTATGTTCATTGCCTGTATCACGAGAAATCAAAGTGTATTTATCAACATTATCATGTTTTGGTAAGTACATCAATGAATCAGTTGATATAGTGATTTATCACTTAATGAGTGACCCCATCAGTTATCATCTATAGGGCATTCGCTCCTCAGTTACCCACGTGAATTTAGGCCAGGTCTCCTAATTGGCTTGGCAGGTGTACATATATCCATAGATCGTAACAGTATCAAGGGGTTCACTATCAGATAATAACTAGCAATGCAGTTTTACATTCATCTCATTCACTGTCTTAACTTAAAATGAATTGCAAAGCGGACCCAACCAGTGTTTCAATGATCATTTAACAATACAGAAATGCATGTATTGAGCTTCGCCTCACAGTTCGAAATTTTTATCATGTTCTGTTTAAGGCAAATGCTCAGAGAATCGTCTTCATGCTAGTAAACCAGCGGAAGAGAATAAGTTGAGCAAGAAAATTTGGATGGATCAGCACTGGTAGAGTGTATGCATATTTTTAGAGCTGTATATTGAAATCTTCAGTGGATAGAGATGCAGATTACATGGTGAATTGTTTTTACTATAGTGTAAAAACCTTATGTTGGTTAATAGTTGATTATATATAGATTGATCAGGTGTGTATGTGTATGATTGAAACTATGCTTAACTGTGTTATTTATAGCACTCATGTTTCAAGCTTGTCCTTTTGGACAGTGGGAATGGCCCTATTATTAGGTTGTCTAGATTATAATTAAGGGATTTATTAAGTGGTGGCTTATGCCTTCTAACAGCTTAAGTCTTATGAGAAGAATTACCCTACCCATTTCTCTAGTTTTTACATTGAAAATTTAGAGACATTACTTATATGGGGTATCATGCAAGAATCAATACTGATCATCAAAGCTTCAAGTACATCTTCACTCAGAAGAAGCTCAATCAGTTGTGACAGATCCAATGTCAACCAACAAGGGGAAATGTTATGGCAGACGCCCTAAATAGGAAGGCACAACATACCTGGTACACTGTAGTGTTTACGCAACTGAATCTCTTGAGAGAGCTTGAGCTCTTGGACATTCAGTTAGTGTTAAACAGGAAGGTGAATGTTCAAGTGACGGCGCTTACCTTACAGCCCTCCCCAATTGAGGAAATTGGAGTGAATCAGCATAGTGATCCTGAGCTCCAAAGAATAAAGCACAATCTTGAGAAAGGGATTCAATTTCAATGGACTTTGTCATAGGATTCCCTTAGATATAGTATCTGACTGACGTCAGAGATTTTAAGCCTGTTATGGCAAGCACTTCAAAGAGCCTTTAGAACTAGATTTAACTTTTGCAGTTCTTATCATCCTGAAACATATGGGCAAGCATCTAAAAATATCAATGGATCAACTCTTCTAAGTTGGAGCCTATAGTACTTCACGACCAACGACCAATATTTGCATTTGAAGATAGTAGGGAACTCCTAATTGTCAACGTTGTGATAGCACTAGCAGAGAATCCTTCATTAAACATCATGATAAACTGACGGTAGACATTGACAAGAAATCATCTTATGGGTCATGATGATCTTCTCTACCGTTTAATAAGGTGACACATGTTAGAAGATTCTTGAAAATATCCTATTGACAGTGATAGAAATGCTATGTTGATAAAAGAAGGAGATTCCTGGACTTTCATGTATATAGCAAGGTTTTTCAGGAAGTTTCATCAACTAAGTGTAAGGAGGTTGAACTGCAACTAAATTGCGGTCAAGATCTTTTAGACCATGTCAGTTTATTGAAAGGCCAAATTGCATAGCTTGTCTACCAGATCTGCCTATATAACTCAAACACGTACATAACATGTTCCTTACCTCACAACTCAGGCAGTACATTTCATATCCTAATCGCACTGTCATAATCAAACCCATTGCTGTTATTGAGGGTCTTGTATTTCACGAGCACCCAATCCAGATACTATCATAAGATTAAGCAGTTAAGCATCAAGCAGATCTTTCTAATCAAATTACTTCGAGCAACTCATACCTCCTCAAAAGCTACTTGTAATAACCCAACCCTAACCCATATTTATTTATTCAAATCATCTTTATTTATTTCATTAATCATGTTTATTCATTTACTCATTCATGGTTATTTGTTTAACCAAGTCATGTTTATTAAATTCAACTACACTTAATTTATTTATTTAACGAGTTCCATTATGTTATTTAAATTTTCCACCTTCATTTATCTTATTTAATCATCCCGGTGCGAAGATATTTCATGTTGGGTACCACTTTGCAACTCAAGTGTCATTTATTGTTAATTTGAGTTTCGTTGATTGATTAAATATCGAGTGAATCGATATTAGGCCTCGGTGAGTATAAATTAGTCATTAATTATTTTCTTACCGTCAATAACCTTAATCCCGAGTAATATAAAATTTTTCCAACATTTCGAATAAAATTTTCAAACCCGAACTTAGCTTGTTGAACCCAAAACAAAAGCCCAAAACCTTACTAATTTTTGTTATTTCACTAATTATTCATTTTAGCGCCTAATTTTAATTAGCAAAAACTTACTTTTGGGTGGGAAATTTTCAGCCACATGTATCTTTTACTAGTCAATGTTTATACACAAGAAAAATTTCAGCAAAATATCAAACCATTCTCCATATTCTCTCTCTCTTCCTCACGGTGGTGGGCAGCAGAAACAGGGGCAGCAGCTGCTGCCCCTTTGTGCCACCAGTTTTGGTGGTTCCGGCCACTTTTCCGGTCACCTCCCAGCTGCCCCGAGTTCCCCTTGCTGCTAGCTATCTTGTCCAACCCCTGAAACTACTCAAGATAGCCTCCTCCTCCCTCTACTTCAAGCCTAAAGTGAGGTATATGCACAACTCTAACTTGTTTTATTTTGAGTTTTTGGGGTTGTTTTAGTTGTGATGATTGTTTGGATGATCAAATTGATAGTTGTTGTGCAATTTTTATTGAGTTTGGAGATGTTTGGAGTCATGGGTATTGGATCAAGAGCATGCTTTTCATGATTTTGCTTTTGTTAAATGGCCACTGTCGAAAATTCTGGCAATTATAGGATTGGCCAAAAATTCTGAAATTTTTACTGTAGCTTCTCTGTATTATTTGTGATTTTCTGCCAAAATTTCATGAAGTTTGGACGAGTAATCAGTGAGTTATGGAATTTTGAAGAAAATTGCCCTGTTTTGGATACGAATTTAGTCATTATGTATTCATGAAGTTGTTTAGAGTTTGTATATGTATATGAGGCCTTACATGATCATTTTATATCTGATTGTGCTGACTTGAAATGATTTCAAGTGAGTTTTATATGAAAAAGGAAGAGAAAGTTAAATCAGTGAAGGGCTGGAATTTCAGGAAATTAGGGCTGACTTTGGGATTAAACTGGTAATGATTGGCCCAGTGAAAAATTATGATTTTTGGTGAGTAAATACCTCAGTGTGTTAGCTTTCAAATGCCTCTTGAATCGCCTTAATCCGAGGTCTGTGGAAACAGTTATAGTCGTTTTACCAAAGCTGCGCAGAATGAGATCAAAACTGAGACACTTGTGTTTTAGTCCCATTTTGGGAATTTTATTGTGAGAATCGTGATTTGTATTGTAAATGAAAGTTTTTGGGGACTTCCTAATCTTTTCATATTGGTTTTAATTCTCCATTTGATGTCTAGAATGAAATTATGAATTTTTGAAGTAAACTGACCTGTTTGGGTGTAAATCAGGTTATTATTGCAATTTCTATGCAGTGTATACTTGGAGGAAAATTCTGAAAATTGTCCTGAAGACAAATATACAAATTGGGAGTCAGTTTATGAGCTGTGAATCACTTATGGGTTTTACAAAGAAAATACTAAGCTTAGTGAGCTTAATTATGAGAAGTGGAGAGAGAAACTCATATCAACACCTTATTTCAGAAAAGGCCATAACCATTCTCTCAATTATCACTATCAAGGCCTTTTCCTCTGTAACATCATTTATCTCATTGTGGACTGGACTTTTTTACTTTATTTACTTCATATTGAATTTCATTACTTTCATCAAAGCATTACTTTCATCATTCAGTTTTGCATTACTTTCATCAATTCAGTTTTGCATTACTTTCATCAATTCAGTTTTGAAGTTATATTCAAGTACTCGTTATGTATACCATATCATTTTACTTACTCAATTATGCGAGTAAGGATCATTTACTGATATATATACTTACAGTGACATTTATTTTATAAAACAGAGTTGAGGCCTAGTTATCGTTCCCCGTTATGCATAAGTGTAATCAAGTCAAAATATATTTATCAAGTCAGATGTCATTTTTAAAGACTCAAGGTACGTCCATTGCCTGTATCTTCAGAAAGCAGATCATATTTATCAAGTTACAAACTCTTAATGAGTTATCAATGAATCAGTTTATACAGTGATTTGCCATATAACTTGTGACCCCGTCAGTTATCATCTATAGGGCGTCAGCCCATCACTTACCCGCGCGGCTTCAGGCCAACTCTTGATCGGATTGGCAGGTGTACACCTATGTATAGATCATATCAGTGCAAGGGGTTCACATCCAGATAATAATGAGCAATTCAGTTTCATATTACATTCATTTTCATTATTATTGCCAACTAAATGAATTGCAAAGACGGGTACCCATCACCAGTATTTCTGTGCTCATTTTACAATACAGGGATGTATGTACTGAGTTTTTGCTCATATTTTCGAATTATTTTCATGTTTTTCATTTTAGGTAATGAAGTATCACATGTTTCTCAATTTTAGCAAGCCCTTCTGGAACTCCTCAGATGCTCACAGTGGATTCAGCTTAGCATGAACATTGGAATCGACCTTAAGCTCAAGTTACTTGTGTGGTATTGAGTGTGAATTAATACATGGTATGGTTGAACCATTATGGACTTTGGTCTTGAAGTGTTTCAGTTTAATAGAATTTGTGATTGTGAACACGAGTTGTAAGATTTAATAGTTTCAGTGAGCCTTGTCCTTATCAGGACGGTGGTAGCGCCTTATTTTACTAAGTCTCCCGCTGCAATTATTAGTAATTATGCCATTAGTATTTTGGGGGCGTTACAGATTTGGTATCAGAGCCTGGTTTTAAGGGCCACTGTGCGCTATCAAGTGTTTCTGAGTGAGCTATCACGGTATGCATGAGTTCTGTTGGACCAGTTAAATGAGTTGTTGACTACAAGTTCATAGGTATGGGCATGTATGGAGAAACCATTTTCATTTGGGTGACTCAATCATTTGTTAATATCATGAGATTCACGCATGAGCAAAGTGGATTGTGGAACCATTTGGATCACCTATTGGTGAGGCATGTTCTCATTTATCTTGGAGGTGTATTGCATGTTTCATTTCTCTTATTTATTTAAATTTCTATAATTGTGTACTCCGGATGTGTAACCCGTTGAGTTATGAACTCCGGCGTGTGGCCGTTGAGCTATTAAAGTTTTTTTCTTCATTTCAGGTAGCTATTGTAAGGCTTTAAGCCTAGGATTTAACCCGTTTTTAGGCGGAACTCTGTCCGTTTTGCCCCAGGATTTGAGAATTCTATTGGGGTGTGTTATTTTGTGGTTGAAACCCAATGTGGGGATGCTATTTGCAACTGCTTAAGGGATTAATACAGTGTCAAGTTAGATGTAAACCTCTAGATAAGGAAATACCTTCTGCGACAATATCTTTGAGGTGAACCAGTATGAGATGAACACTATAATGAGTGCTTATGTATGGTGATAATAATTAGTAGCTTATGGTGCGCTACTTGGCATTATATGGGTGGTGCAAGTAAGATTTAGCTGCCATGTATCGGAATCATCCGGTTTTAACACTAAGACCTGACATCAGCCATGCTCGCTCCCATTACTTCTTGTTATTGACTTATTGCTGCCCTAGTTACCTTGAATTATTCAGAGGTATCATTTCTATTGCCGCTAACACTCTTTTGATTTGTAATGGAGTGTTTATGAAAACATGTCTAAGCAACCTTTCTTATTGGCGATTCAAACGCTGACAATTCAGTCATCACTGTGTTCATACTTTTACTACCACCTACATTAACACTTTACTTCTATTTGAGCACTCTTCATTTATAGCTTGAAAAGTCTGTGGTTGCTTCAGACCCAGTCATTGGGTGCCCTTTCGATAATTAAATGGATCCGTATTGTTTGCGTTTCTATGGCACTGTAACATCATATTGGCATACTATTCTATGGCCATAACTACATCTTGTTGCTCAAGTTCTTTTGACAATCTATCTCTTGCGGGAATGCCTTTTTGAAGTCATTCTTGTAATTGTTTGCTTGTCCTATCCTCAAATCTTAACGCGATTCCATATTGTTTAATCTTCCTTGCATTTATCCGTGCTTGTTATCTTATTTCTAATTCCTCAGTTAAACCTAAGTATAATCGAACCCTCTTTCTCCTTAGTTGATTATTTATTAGACCTCATCTGATAAACCACAATTCTTGTGGCATTATATTTCAGAATTCATAATACACTTATGGTTATCTTCTTTCTAACCACCCTATGATAATCATTTCTTTTGTACGCAATGATTCACTTAGCTGAGAAATTCATCACTCTCATCCCTAACTATGGTCATTTCATTACTCATTATCGACCGGGAGCAGATCCTTGAGTAGTTTGATGAGTGGAGATCATGTGATGTATTGGAAATATCAGATGGTTGCCTTTGGATAAGGGAATAAACTCAAGCACTGTCTAATTATATTGGAATGAGCCAGAAGAAACATTGAGTGCAAGGTCAGCAGGCGAGCATTAAGAGGGGAAATTCAAGTACATGTCGAGGTGATACAAGGTCGACAATGCAGTTGTGCTAGCACAACAAAGAAATAACCAAAGTCACAGATGAGATATAATTAAGTCATACCTTCCTAGTCAAGGGTGTCAGGAGACTAGATATCAGTGATACTTGAGTCCTCGTCACTTTAGGCTTTATGAGTCAGTAGTGTAGAATACCTCCTTTGCAGTAACAATGTTCTTTTCTTTTGAAGGGAATATCACTTTTGAATCAAAGTGATTGAGTTCGTTGAGGCTATTATGTGATAAGTATCCAGATCTGCTACTGAAATATGGGATTAAGAAGTATATAATGCGTACACCTTTAGTCGGAGTACATTTGGCAAATGATACTGCTTTAGAGGAAAGCTATGGGAACCAATGGCCCATGTGTTTTAAAGTAGCATTGCATGCAGTTGACAAGTGTTATAAGTTTCGAGGACGAAACTCTTTAAGGGGGAAAGACTGTAATAACCCAACCCTAACCCATATTTATTTATTCAAATCATCTTTATTTATTTCATTAATCATGTTTATTCATTTACTCATTCATGGTTATTTGTTTAACCAAGTCATGTTTATTAAATTCAACTACACTTAATTTATTTATTTAACGAGTTCCATTATGTTATTTAAATTTTCCACCTTCATTTATCATATTTAATCATCCCAGTGCGAAGATATTTCATGTTGGGTACCACTTTGCAGCTCAAGTGTCATTTATTGTTAATTTGAGTTTCGTTGATTGATTAAATATCGGGTGAATCGATATTAGGCCTCGGTGAGTATAAATTAGTCATTAATTATTTTCTTACCGTCAATAACCTTAATCCCGAGTAATATAAAATTTTTCCAACATTTCGAATAAAATTTTCAAACCCGAACTTAGCTTGTTGAACCCAAAACAAAAGCCCAAAACCTTACTAATTTTTGTTATTTCACTAATTATTCATTTTAGCGCCTAATTTTAATTAGCAAAAACTTACTTTTGGGTGGGAAATTTTCAGCCACATGTATCTTTTACTAGTCAATGTTTATACACAAGAAAAATTTCAGCAAAATATCAAACCATTCTCCATATTCTCTCTCTCTTCCTCACGGTGGTGGGCAGCAGAAACAGGGGCAGCAGCTGCTGCCCCTTTGTGCCACCAGTTTTGGTGGTTCCGGCCACTTTTCCGGTCACCTCCCAGCTGCCCCGAGTTCCCCTTGCTGCTAGCTATCTTGTCCAACCCCTGAAACTACTCAAGATAGCCTCCTCCTCCCTCTACTTCAAGCCTAAAGTGAGGTATATGCACAACTCTAACTTGTTTTATTTTGAGTTTTTGGGGTTGTTTTAGTTGTGATGATTGTTTGGATGATCAAATTGATAGTTGTTGTGCAATTTTTATTGAGTTTGGAGATGTTTGGAGTCATGGGTATTGGATCAAGAGCATGCTTTTCATGATTTTGCTTTTGTTAAATGGCCACTGTCGAAAATTCTGGCAATTATAGGATTGGCCAAAAATTCTGAAATTTTTACTGTAGCTTCTCTGTATTATTTGTGATTTTCTGCCAAAATTTCATGAAGTTTGGACGAGTAATCAGTGAGTTATGGAATTTTGAAGAAAATTGCCCTGTTTTGGATACGAATTTAGTCATTATGTATTCATGAAGTTGTTTAGAGTTTGTATATGTATATGAGGCCTTACATGATCATTTTATATCTGATTGTGCTGACTTGAAATGATTTCAAGTGAGTTTTATATGAAAAAGGAAGAGAAAGTTAAATCAGTGAAGGGCTGGAATTTCAGGAAATTAGGGCTGACTTTGGGATTAAACTGGTAATGATTGGCCCAGTGAAAAATTATGATTTTTGGTGAGTAAATACCTCAGTGTGTTAGCTTTCAAATGCCTCTTGAATCGCCTTAATCCGAGGTCTGTGGAAACAGTTATAGTCGTTTTACCAAAGCTGCGCAGAATGAGATCAAAACTGAGACACTTGTGTTTTAGTCCCATTTTGGGAATCTTATTGTGAGAATCGTGATTTGTATTGTAAATGAAAGTTTTTGGGGACTTCCTAATCTTTTCATATTGGGGTTTTAATTCTCCATTTGATGTCTAGAATGAAAATTATGAATTTTTGAAGTAAACTGACCTGTTTGGGTGTAAATCAGGTTATTATTGCAATTTCTATGCAGTGTATACTTGGAGGAAAATTCTGAAAATTGTCCTGAAGACAAATATACAAATTGGGAGTCAGTTTATGAGCTGTGAATCACTTATGGGTTTTACCAAAAAAATACTAAGCTTAGTGAGCTTAATTATGAGAAGTGGAGAGAGAAACTCATATCAACACCTTATTTCAGAAAAGGCCATAACCATTCTCTCAATTATCACTATCAAGGCCTTTTCCTCTGTAACATCATTTATCTCATTGTGGACTGGACTTTTTTACTTCTATTTACTTCATATTGAATTTCATTACTTTCATCAAAGCATTACTTTCATCAATTCAGTTTTGCATTACTTTCATCACTTCAGTTTTGCATTAATTTCATCAATTCAGTTTTGAAGTTATATTCAAGTACTTGTTATGTATACCATATCATTTTACTTACTCAATTATGCGAGTAAGGATCATTTACTGATATATATACTTACAGTGACATTTATTTTATAAAACAGAGTTGAGGCCTAGTTATCGTTCCCCGTTATGCATAAGTGTAATCAAGTCAAAATATATTTATCAAGTCAGATATCATTTTTAAAGACTCAAGGTACGTCCATTGCCTGTATCTTCAGAAAGCAGATCATATTTATCAAGTTACAAACTCTTAATGAGTTTATCAATGAATCAGTTTATACAGTGATTTGCCATATAACTTGTGACCCCGTCAGTTATCATCTATAGGGCGTCAGCCCATCACTTACCCGCGCGGCTTCAGGCCAACTCTTGATCGGATTGGCAGGTGTACACCTATGTATAGATCATATCAGTGCAAGGGGTTCACATCCAGATAATAATGAGCAATTCAGTTTCATATTACATTCATTTTCATTATTATTGCCAACTAAATGAATTGCAAAGACGGGTACCCATCACCAGTATTTCTGTGCTCATTTTACAATACAGGGATGTATGTACTGAGTTTTTGCTCATATTTTCGAATTATTTTCATGTTTTTCATTTTAGGTAATGAAGTATCACATGTTTCTCAATTTTAGCAAGCCCTTCTGGAACTCCTCAGATGCTCACAGTGGATTCAGCTTAGCATGAACATTGAAATCGACCTTAAGCTCAAGTTACTTGTGTGGTATGGAGTGTGAATTAATACATGGTATGGTTGAACCATTATGGACTTTGGTCTTGAAGTGTTTCAGTTTAATAGAATTTGTGATTGTGAACACGAGTTGCAAGATTTAATAGTTTCAGTGAGCCTTGTCCTTATCAGGACGGCGGTAGCGCCTTAGTCTACTAAGTCTCCCGCTGCAATTATTACTAATTATGCCATTAGTATTTTGGGGGCGTGACACTACTTAGGAAGTGTAAGCAAAGTACCCACACTTATTTCATATAACCTTGCATGCGTAGGCAAAGTTCATAAGTTTCGTGGACAAAACTCTTTAAGGGGGGAAGGCTGTAATAGTCAAACCCTAACTCATGTTTATTTATCTAATTAATCTATGTTATTAATTTTTCACATTTATTTATCTCATTTGAATTCAATTGTGGGCCTCAATTTGCAATTCAAGTTTCATTTACCATATTCATTTCTGGAAAATTGATAGTAGGTCTCGATAATTATGATTTAAAAGATTAAATTATTTCCCATGACATCACATTTAATTTCGAGCTTTGGAAAACAAAATTTAATTAATCGCACCCGGTTTGATATTTTTTTCCGAACCCAGAGCTCATTTAAGGTCAATTTCGGCCCAACAAGTTTCTAATCCATTTACTTCGCTAATTACCATCGTTATGCCCTAATTATAATTAGCAAGATATTTTTGGGGTTAAAATCTCAACCAAGTTTACTTGGATGATTTTCATCCAAGTAAACTAAGCTAGCAAGGGCAAGACAAATCTTTCTCTCTCTTCCTCTCTTTTTCCTCTCACTTTCCTCTCCATTTCTCTACCCCTATGGGCAGCCTTTGCTACCACCACCACATCAACCACCATCCACCACCCACAACGCACACAAACATCAACCACCACCTCCATCTTCATATATTCAAGCTTCAAGTGAGTAAAGCCTAATTTTATCTTGTGGTTTTGATTGCGTTTGGATTTTGATTTTTGTTTTTGATTATTAATCATGTTATTTTGATGCAATCAAGAGTTATTTTGACGCTGTATTGGTTGGATCATCTTGAAAGAAAGAAAAGATGGAGGGTGTTCATGTTCATGCAAGTTTAGGGTGTGATGATAGATTTTGATTGTTTTAAATGACATGTTGTGATCTTTGACATTGGTAATGAATATCAAGATATTTATGCTGATTTATATAAGTTGAAAAGAGATTTTAGTGGGTAGTTATGTGAGGAAAAGATTGAAAAATGCGATTATTGAGCAGTAAATAGACCTGAAACAGGGGTCACTTCGGGAGAAAACTGGTATTAATTGGCGCATCAAAAATTCATGAATATTGGTGTAGTGATATCTTGATGCGTTAGCTTTCAATAGGATCTAGAATTACTCAAGTTTGAGTCGTGTGGACAACGGTATGACCAATTTACGGAAGACTGTGCAGAATACATCGCAACTAGGAGCATTTATGAACAGGGGACTTTACGGAAAACCTGGTATTGATTGGGTCATTAAAAAGTTGTGATTTTTGGTATGTGATAGATCAATGAGTTATCTTTCATATGCCTTTTGAATCACCTTAATCCGAGTTCTGTGGAAAAAGTTGTGGCTGTTTTGGTACGACTGCGCAGATTGAACTAAAATTGTGCACGTCTATGTTCTACCCTAATTTTAGGGACTTTACTATGTGAATCATGCTTTGTGTCCTAAATAAAAGTTTTAGTGGACATTTTGAGCTTTTCATATTGTGGTTTTATATCTCAATTGGAGGTCAGGAGTGATGATATGGATTTTCTAAAGTAGACCATCAAACGGTGTTATGTGAAGAACGAAATCTGTGCTTAACGGATCAAACAAAGGTTATTTGAGCCTTTATGAACCTCACGACACCCCTCATGGCATTGAACCTTCTATTATACATTTTTGAATCTTCCATTATCCATTTTAGAAACATCAAAAACCCATATTTCGTTTATTTCAATGGAAATCTTTTCATTATCAGCTTAATCATTCCAATGTGATCTATTTTGTTTCAACAAATCTATTTTGTTTCAATTTTTTGTATTTCAAGTTCAATAACCCTAACTGATTTATTTTTCAAATCATCTTGGTTTAACTTGCCCCATGTTGAATCATTGGAATTGTAGAAGCCTTTTAATTAATCAATTTCCATTAAAGTTATAAATTATGTCAGTGAACATTGTTTACTAACTGCATTTTAATTTCTTTAGCAGAATCGGGGCCTAGTCTATCGTTTCTATTGTGCATAAGTATTATCAAGTGAAATATCATTTTAAAAACTTTAGGTACGTCCATTGCCTGTATCGCGAGAAATCAAAGTGTATTTATCAACGTTATCTTGTTTTGGTAAGTACATCAATGAATCAGTTGATATAGTATTTATCACTTAATGAGTGACCCCATCAGTTATCATCTATAGGGCATTCGCTCTTCAGTTACCCACGTGACTTCAGGCTAGGTCTCCTGATTGGCTTGGCAGGTGTACACATATCCATAGATTGTAACAGTATCAAGGGGTTCACTATCAGATAATAACTAGCAATACAGTTTTACATTCATCTCATTCACTATCTTAAGTTAAAATGAATTGCAAAGTGGGTCCAACCAGTGTTTCAATGATCATTTAACAATATAGGAATGCATGTATTGAGCTTCGACTCACAGTTCGAACACTGGTAGAGTGTATGCATATTTTTAGAGCAGTATATTGAAATCTTTAGTGGATGGAGATGCAGATTACATGGTGAATTGTTTTTGCTATAGTGTAAAAACCTAATGTTGGTTAACAGTTGATTATATATGGATTGATCAGGTGTGCATGTGTATGATTGAAACTATGCTTAACTGTGTTGTTTAGAGCACTCATGTTTCAAGCCTTGTCGTTTTGGACGGTGGCAATGCCCCTATCATTGGGTTGTCCAGATTATAATTAAGGGATTTATTAAAGGAAATGCTAGCAATGAAAACATGTTTAATTTGGGGGCGTTACAGATTGGGTATCAGAGAAAGGTTGAGATTTTCTTGATGGGATATGGAGTATGGAGGGTGGAGTTAGGAGACCGAGAAAATTGATTATTAGGGGATTATTATGACATCATTGGAGATTTGTGACAATAGTAATATCTGCTTATCTCTCACATATTCTGCTCGTATATTCTTCTTTGTCAGATGGATCCATGCAATATGTATATAGTTTTATCTCAAGCATCAGATTTGAGGGTGATTTTGAACAACAAGTTAAAGATGCCTCCAATACATTTGGGAAAGTATGGCCATATTGTCCAAAAATTGCTCGGTATAGCCATATGAGCGACCCATCTAAATGGTATGTTGTCCTTTTAGTTGAAATTGTTTATTTTTGGGATGTAAACTCTTGTGTTCCAGGCGTGTGGCCCGTAAAGTTGTGGTCTCCAGTGTGTAGCCGTTGAGCTTGATTTGATATCCTTTTGTACTTCTAGTCAATGCAGGGGATTTGATGTAAGCCTTTAAGCCTGGAAAATGGCCAGTTTATAGGCAAAACTCTGCCCGTTTCGCCCTAGGAATTCAAGAATCACTAACACTCCTAGCCCTAGGGTTGGGGGTTATTATAGATGTGTCCTAAGAAGGGCCCTTGACTCATTTTTTTAAGGTTAAATGCATAGGGAAAACTAAGTATAGGCAGAATACACAAGTTCAATCAACTTGGCAGTTTTGATCAGTGTACAAGGTCCGACTTTGAGGTAACTTTTGTCCAGGATCAGCATGATTTATCTAGGGGTTTTCTATCCTAACTTTATGGTTAGGGAGATATCTTGCATGTGAGGTAAGTTTCAAATGGATTGGAGGTCATTTCGTCATTCAGAATTGCCAGGCAAGTCCAAGTCTACAAACTAGTTAGAATTCCAGTGCACGAGGTCTGAGTTTATCCCACTTGCAGCCTATGTATTCCATCAGATAGAGATATTTTAGTTAGTCTATGTCAAAGTACAGAAATTAAGCTTTCCATTAACCCATGTTGCAGCACATTTGGAGGCCAGTGGTCAATGAAATTCAGCTTAGAAGTCTCATGGTACAGACTGTTCAAGTCAATGGATACGTACAACTTTGAGTTTATATTTCCTTATCATATGGGTGTCATTTTGTGCGTTTCTTAGATCCAAGTGGCAATTACTTCAATATGCTTTATTGATTGTAGATATTTTCTTTTGTAACTCACGAATTACATTCAAGTGAGCTATATGGGGTTCTTAATGTAATATCCCTTGAATTGTAGGATTTTAGAGAGGCATGTTCTATGGTACATAAGTTTTGAAACCATTAACTATCGACGATTCCATATAAGAGAAACCAAGGACACTTTAGAGAGACATTTTGCTTCAATCCACTGCAATTCAAGACTTGCTTAAATTACCCAAACTCTTACAAGCAGTCCATTGACTCCACCTCCATCCGTGAAGTAGACATTGCTCTTGAAAATATTTCACTGCACTTTCTAATAACATACCATTTACCATTGTCCTTGTTGGATTATCAATTGTAGCATACTCCTCACTTTGACTAGGGGCTTCATCTTTTTGTCTTCATGGCATCTCCCCATTCAGTTGCATCATCATTTACTCTCATGTCATATCTTCATCAGTTCTGATCACTTGTTCCTGTTTTTAAGACCCCAATTGCTGCTAGCAGCTGGATTATGATTGGGTTGCACCCATGACAACAGATGATAATTTTGTAGCACGCCTGAACAGAAGATAGATCTTAACTACACTTTCTATAGCGGTTGATTATTGTCTAACTTGTGGAATCCATTGCTAAGGGGAACGCAATGTGTCTACCCTTTCTGCGTGATTCAACCTCAGTTTTCTGTTGAAGATCACTTACATAAAGCTTAAATTTGACAATCAAAATCTTTGCCGTGCATTTGCATTGCGTTAGTGAGAAATCTTGATGGGTTACTGCCCCTTGGAAAGATATCTTCAGCTGATTCATACGACCGAACTCTAGAATGGAAAGTATGACACAGTGGAACCTTAAGAATGGATTCGAGGAGTGGATGAAATTTTCACTGTAATAGAGGTTCCAGGGGATAAAAAGGTGAACATTGGAACATTTTGTCTAACTGGTAAAACCGATATTTGGTGGAACACTGTTAAGAATAAGCTCCGGGGCCTGACTTCACTTGAGGCAGATTTGTGAAAGAACTAACTACACCATTTTAGATTACCAAGTGGGAACTAACAAATGCACGTGGTGCTTTAGTCCAGAGCACCTCATTGTTGCCTGTTCCTGAACACTGAAGGCTGTAGACAAGGATTCTCACCTTCAAGGCCCGCAGCTATAGGAAGGGATCACATGTTGAACAAAAAGAAAGTTGTCATATTTGGTACGGTAGATTCAATTGTTACTCATTCATTTATATTCCTGCCATGTAAGTGAACTTTGAGAATATAGAGGCAGAAACCAATTATGGAATCAAGTTATCCAATGACTCTAGAGTTGAGTGCTCTACCTCTCATAAATTTGTTTCAATCACTATTGGTGGGATAGTTTTCCCGGAAGTTCTGATTCAATTTGACTCATCAGACTTCAATATCATTTTGGAAATGAGCTGATTGTGTACTTTATTGGGGTCAAAATTGGTTGTGGTGGCCCTAACGTTATTTCAAGAGATGAACAAGAGAGAGAAATATGTTTCATGGTCACAGAAAGGAAAAACCTTGTCCTTTAAATTCTGATATGGAAACAAGTGAGCTCTTACGTCAAGGATATATTGTGTATTAGTGTTATGCTATTAACATTCATCCTAAGGAAGGAAAAAGTAGAAGATATCCCTATAGTTTGCGAATTTATAGATGTTTTCCTGAAAAATTACCAGGAGTGCTACGCAAAGAGAAATTGATTATGAGATTGAATTAATCCCTTATACTCAACCTATCTCCAACACCCCATATCGTATAGCTCCAACAGAGCTTAGAAAACTGAAGATCCAATTACATGAACTATTACAGAAAGTATTTATCAGACCATCCAAATGTTCCTCAATGGGATGCCTAGTTCTATTTGTAAAGGAGAAGAATGGAACCTGGTGGTTATGTATTGTTTTCAGAGAGCCGAACGTGATCACCATCAAAAACAAATACCCATCGCCCCAAGTAGATGACTTATTTGATCAATTGCAAAGAACATGAGTCTTCTCTAAGATTGATTTATGGTCAAGGTGCTGTCAACTTAGGTTTAAACCTCAAAACAACCCCAAGACTGCATTAAGGACCATGTTTGGGTCACTATGAATTCACTATGATGGCTTTTAACCTAATCAATGGCCCTGCAGCCTTTACGGATCCTATAAATAGAGTTTCAAACCATTTCTAGACAACTTATGGTGGTGTTTATAAAAGACATCTTGAATTACTCCAAGGATAGAGATAAGCATACTATTCATTTGAGACAGTGTTGCAAACCTTGAAGGGACGTCAATTACATAACAAATATAAAAAGCATGAGTACTGATTAGAAGCAATGGTATTTATGGAGCATATGGTTTCAAAGGAAGACATTAAGGTCAATTTGCACAAGCTGAAAGCGGTTACAAAGTGCCCAACACCCACCAATGCACTAAGCCTAGAAACTATTTGAGTTTAGCATGGACATATCGAGTTCAGGAAGGATTTGACAAATATTGTCTTCCCTGACCAATTTGTCGAAGCAAGCTACAAAGTTAGTAAGAAGATGAAGTGGTGGCTTATGCCTTCTAACAACTTAAGTCTTATGAAAAGAATTACCCTACCCATTTCTCTAGTTTTTACATTGAAAATTTAGAGACATTACTTATATGGGGTACCATGCAAGAATCAATACTGATCATCAAAGATTCAAGTACATCTTCACTTAGAAGAAGCTCAATAAGTTGTGGCAGATCCAATGTCAACCAACAAAGGGAAATGTTATGGCAGATGCCCTAAATAGGAAGACACAACATACCTTATACACTGTAGTGATTATGCAACTGAATCTCTTGAGAGAGCTTGAGGTCTTAGACATTCAATTAGTGTTAAACAAGAAGGTGAACGTTCAATTGACGGCGCGTACCTTACAGCCCTCCCCAATGGAGGAAATCGGAGTGAATCAGGATAGTGATCCTGAGCTCCAAAGAATAAAGCACAATCTTGAGAAAGGGATTCAATTTCAATGGACTTTTTCATAGCATTCCCTCAGATATAGTACCTAACTGAGATCAGAGATTTTAAGCATGTTATGGCAAGCACTTCAAAGAGCCTTTAGAACTAGATTGAACTTTTGCAGTTCTTATCATCCTGAAATAGATGGGCAAGCATCTAAAAATATCAATGGATCAACTCTTCTAAGTTGGAGCCTGTAGTACTTCACGACCTATGACCAATATTTGCATTTGAAGACAGTAGGGAACTCCCAATAGTCAATGTTGTGATAGCACAAGCAGAGAATCCTTCATTAAACATCAGGACAAACTGACGGCAGACATTGACAACAAATCATCTTATAGGTCATGATGATCTTCTCCAACGTTTAATAAGGTGACACATGTCAGAAGATTCTTAAAAATATCCTATTGACAGCGATAGAAACGCTCTATTGATAAAAGAAGGAGATTCCTGGACTTTCATATATGTAGCAAGGTTTTTCAGAAAGTTTCATCAATTAAGGGTGTAAGGAGGTTGAACTGCAACTAAATTGCAGTCAAGATCTTTTAGACCATCTCAGTTTCTTGAAACGCCGAATTGCATAGATTGTCTACCGGATCTGCCTATACAACTCAAACACTTACATAACATGTTCCTTACCTCACAACTCAGACAGTACATTTCATATCCTGATCACGCTGTCATAATCAAACCCATTGCTGTTATTGAGGGTCTTGTATTTCACGAGCACCCAGTCCAGATACTATCACAAGATTAAGCAGTTAAGTATCAAGTAGATCTTTCTAATCAAATTACTTTGAGTAACTCATACCTCCTCAGAAGCTACTTGGGAAGTGTAAGCAAAGCACCCATACTTATTTGAGATAACCTTGCATGTGTTGGCAAAGTTCATAAGTTTCGCGGACGAAACTCTTTAAGGAGGGACAGCCGTAATAGCCCAACCCTAAATCATATTTATTTATCTAATTAAGCCATGTTATTAATTTTTCATATATATTTATTTCATTTAATCATCTCGGTTAGGAGAATTCAATTGTGGGCCCCACTTTTGCAATTCAAGTTTCATTTACCGTATTAATTTCGAAAAAATTGATAGTAGACCTCGATAATTATGATTTAAAAGATTAAATTATTTCTCATGACATCACATTTAATTTCGAGCTTTGGAAAAAAAAATTTAATTAATCGCACCTAGTTTGATTTTTTTTTCCGAACTCATAGCTCATTTAAGGCCAATTTCGGCCCAACAAGTTTCTAATCCATTTGCTTCACTAATTACCATCATTAGGCCCTAATTATAATTAGCAAGATATTTTTGGAGTTAAAATCTCAGCCAAGTTTACTTGGATGATTTTCATCCAAGTAAACTAAGCTAGCAAAGGGAAGACTAGTCTTCCTCTCTCTTTCCTCTCACTTTCCTCTCCATTTCTCTAACCCCATCGGTAGCCCTTGCTGCCACCACCACATCAACCACCAGCCACCACCCACAACGCACACAAACATCAACCACCACCTCCATCTTCATATATTCAACCTTTAAGTGAGTGAACCCTAACTTTATCTTGTGGTTTTGAGTGTGTTTTGGATTTTGATTCTTGTTTTTGATTGTTAATCATGTTGTTTTGATGCAATCAAGAGTTATTTTGATGTTGTATTGGTTGGACCATCTTGAAAGAAAGAAAAGATGGAGGGTGTTCATGTTCATGCAAGTTTAGGGTGTGATGATGGATTTTGATTGTTTTAAATGACATTTTGTGATCCTTGACATGGGTAATGAATATCAAGATATTTATACTAATTTATATAAGTTGAAGAGTGATTTTAGTGGGTGGGTATGTGAAGAAAAGATTGAAAAATGTGATTATTGAGCAGTAAACAGACCTGAAACAGGGGTCACTTCGGGAGAAAACTGGTATTAATTGGCATATTGAAAATTCATGCATTTTGGTGTAGTGATATATTGATGAGTTAGCTTTCCCTAGGCTCTTGTGTTACTCCATTTCAAGTTATGTGGGCAAAGTTATGACTAATTTACTGAAAACTGCGCAGAATACATCGAAACTGGGAGCATTTGTGAACAGGGGAATTTACCGAAAAACTGGTATTGATTGGATCATTGAAAAATTATGATTTTTGGTATGTGGATAGATCAATACGTTATCTTTCAAACGTCTTTTGAATCACCTTAATCCGAGTTCTGTCGAAAAAGGTATGGTCATTTTGCTACGACTACATAGATTGAACTAAAATTGTGCATATCTATGTTCTACCCTAATTTTAGGGACCTTACTATGTGAATCATGCTTTGTGTCCTAAATAAACATTTTAGTGGACATTATGTTCTTTTCATATTGGGGTGTTATATATCAATTGGAGGTCAGGAGTGATGATATAGATATTCTAAAGTAGACCATCAAATGGTGTTAAGTAAAGAACGAAATTAGTGCTTAACGGATCACAAACGGTGTTAAGTAAAGAACGAAATCAGTGCTTAACGGATCAAACAAAGGTTACTTGAGCTTTATGAACCTCACGACACCCCTTATGGCATTGAACCTTCTATTATACATTTCGGAATCTTCCATTATCCATTTCAGAAACATCAAAAATCCATATTTTGTTTATTTCAATGGAAATCTTTTCATTATCAGCTCAATCATTCCAATGTGATCTATTTTGTTTCAACAAATCTATTTTTTTTCAATTTGTTGTATTTCAAGTTCAATAACCCTAACTGATTTATTTTTCAGACCATCTTGGTTTAACTTGCCTTATGTTGAATCATTGGAATTGTAGAAGCCTTTTAATTAATCAATTTCCATTAAAGTTATAAATTATGTCAGTGAACATTGTTTACTAACTGCATTTACCTATAATTATATTTCTTTAATAGAATCGAGGCCTAGTCTATCGTTTTCATGGTGCATGAGTATTATCAAGTGAAATACTATTTTAAAGACTTCAGGTACGTCCATTGCCTGTATTTTGAGAAATCAGAGCGTATTTATCAACATTATCATGTTTTGATAAGTACATCAATGAATCAGTTAATATAGTGATTTATTACTTAATGAGTGACCCCATCAGTTATTATCTATACGGCATTCGCCCTTCAGTTACCTGCGCGGCTTTAGGCTAGGTCTCCCCATTGGCTTGGCAGGTATACACCTATCCATAGATCATAACAGTATCAAGGGGTTCACTATCAGATAATAACTAGCAATGTAGTTTTACATTCATCTCATTCATTATCTTAACTTAAAATGAATTACAAAGAGAGTCCAACCAGTGTTTTAATGATCATTTAACAAAACAAGAATGCATTTACTGAGCTTTGACTCACAGTTCGACATGTTTTTCATGTTTTGTTTTAAGCAAATGCTCAGAGAATCGTCTTCATGCTAGTAAACCAGCGGAAGAGAATAAATTGGGCAAGGAAATCTGGATGGATAAACACTGGCACAGTATATGCATATTTTTAGAGCTGTATATTGAAATTTTCAGTGGAGGGAGATGCAGATTACATGGTGAATTGTTTTTGCTATAGTGTAAGAACCTTATGTTGGTTAACAGCTGAATTATATATGGATTGATCAGGTGTGTGTGTATATGATTGAAGCTATGCTTAACTGTGTTATTTATAGCACTCACATTTCAAGCCTTGTCCTTTTGGATGGCGGTAATGCCCCTATCATTGGGTTGTCTAGATTATAATTAACGGATTTATTAAAGAAAAAATAAACAGTGAAACATGTTTAATTTGGGGGCATTACAAAACCAATCTGAAACCCCCCCGAACTTTTGAATACAATTTTCTCGACCTGAACCCGAAATAAACCGAATCCGAAAAACCTGCAAATTTTGGGTCAAACCCGATCCGAACCCGAACTCGCCCGCTCGACCCAAATGTTATATACTTGCTTTTTATTTTCTTTAATTTGTTCTTCTTAACAAGAATTGGTTTTCTTTATAACGAATCGTCTGGAGAGACATTATACAATTCGCAAATTAGACAATGGTTACCATTTTCCCTGTAAGACAACATCATATACAACTTATAAATGGTACAATTTTAGAAAATGGCCATGAAACAACTCCAATATTAAGAAAAATAATTTAGAATTAGATAAGTACTGAAAATGTGTGAGTCATACTATTATATTCTTGATAAAATGAATACATCTCATCGCATTTTAAATAAGATTATTCTATAATAATCTAAAATTTTGATTTTATACTTAATAGATAATTATAATATCTTGTACGTATATAATATTCTTTCGTTTGGATTCCTTCTAATTGGTCTTGAATCTAATACAATGTTAGACAATGGACCAACTTATGTTCCTATTAGGATCGACATATTAATAAAGCACGCCTGATTTGGTAATGTTAGGTTAATTAACGAAACATCAAATTATCAAATGAGCTATTAAAGGGTTGAACCGCTCCGAGTCGTTAACATGCTTTAGATAGGCTGGCCAATGAATGACTTGATCAATTATTAATATTTTAATGTATGGGCCAACTCATCCAAACGTGACTCATTGTCCACTCACACATGAATTTCATATATCATGTTAAAAAGTTTGGATATTTTTGGTAGTTCTTTGAAGAAATTACAGTTACAATGCTTGTTCATTGAATACAAACAATTTTAAGTAATAAACATTCCGAATTTTTTATTTTGACAAAAAAAAGTAATAATTTAATAAAAAGGCGCTTCAAACCCATTGGGTTGATCCGAAACCCGTAAAACTGAAATACACTCGCCGTATTTTACCCGAACCCGAAACACACCCGACCCGTATTTTACCCGAACCCGAATACACCCGACCCGTATTTTACCCGAACCCGAATACACCCAACCCGTATTTGACTCGTCTGCCCGAATTGACAGATCTACCTATGGCCATAACGGCTAATAAGTTTGCTCCTCTCACAACGAAATCCTTTTTCATACATCGTACTCTCTTTCATTTAAATTCCTTAGGGATTCCCCCGTTCTAGCGAGTTCACTCACAAAACTGTATTCGTATATTTAAAATAGGCCATCAATTGCTAGTAGTTATGGCTACTATTAGTTATAACCATGAAAACTTCCTTTTTAAAACACACTCATACTCGCAAGATGAAACTTAACTACATAAAGAGAAGGGAGTTTGTACGTAACACATTCAAACACTTCATAATCAACTCAGCAGAATAAGCCACACATGGCCTCGCAGTCTACACGATTGTGGTGAATCACAACCCATGCTCCCTCTTCACACAACACTGACCACGAAGAACCTCAAAATCCTTATCAGTTCATCCTCAAGCCATCTGACTACCAACTTGGTTTTCAATTCCACAACCATAGCAGATTATCATAATAGTCAACATGAAATAGCTACGTATAAACTTACCGAGCGAACAGCATCCTTCCAACAGCACATTACGGCATATATAAACATATACATACATTTCCTTAACTTAAGTAAAATACTCGACGAACTGAAATGAACTAGTAAGGCATGCAGCTAGCTTACATTCATAATTCACATTTAGGAAATATGCATGCCATACTCATATCATTTTGGGAGCATAATTTGACTTAACTTAACAAGCATCGATTCAAACTTGCTTAGGCCGTTTCAGAAGCCACTTCTAAACATGATTTAGCTAACTTAATAGGCATCGATTCAAGGCAATAAGCATGCCCAATTCGTATCATTTTTAAAGCATAGTTTAGTCGCGTTCGGGCTTACATATCTGTTTTAACTGACTAAGGTTATTTGTTCATTTCAAGGACTACTATTAAACATTAGTTAACTTACTTAGCATGCATCGATTTGAAGCGTACTTAAGTTGTTCCAAGGCTACATTTAAATGTGAACTAACCCAGCTAGCATGCAGCGAATATAGGCATTCTTAGTTCGTTTCGAAGTCGTTTTCAAGCATGAATTATTTAACATAACAGGCATCGATTCAAAAGATTCTTAGGTTATTTCAAAGCCACTTATAAGCATGGATTAACTAAACCAACATATTTCGATTTGAATCCATTTTCAAGCATTAATCAAATAAACTACATATATCGATTCAAGGCATTGTTAGGTTATTTCGGAGTCACTTTTAGGTATGAATTAACTAAACTTAACATATATCGATTCGAAGTATTCCTTACTCACATATACCCAATTTTGCTAACCATGAAAGCCACCAATTCTGTCAATTTCAAAGAGCTTACTTTCTACCCTAACTAAACATATTCTTCTAACCTATTTTAAGCGGCATATTCAGACATATAATTCAGTTCAAATCAGTCAGTTTGGACAGCAGCTAACATGCATTATCTCACTGATTTTAGTTTAAATATAACATGCATAATCAGTCACCTTGTTCCCCATTAATCTAACTAAGCCTGAAATAACATGCATCATCATTTTAGGGCTAAAACAATTTTCGAAATTACTAGTACTTTAGGAGGCGAAAAACACCCACCTCGGTTCCAAGCGAGGGATTCATTCAAAGGCTACTGGGATCAACTTTGGATGATGGAAGAATCGAGATTTCGACCCTCCCCTCACTGACCGTACGAATAGAGCCCAAAATCGCCTGACCCTTACTGCTGCCACGCCTAAATCCCACGCAAAACAAACCCCAAATTCGACCGCAACTTCGCTCACTAGTTGAGATCGTGATGTGCAGCAAATTACCACCCAATTTACAGGACCATTGCAGGAGTTAGAGGCAAGATTACATGGCCGAGCCTAGGTATGCGTTCGATGCCCCAAATCACCGCCCAAATTGACTACAGACGTGGTGGCGTCACACTGATTTTGCCCAGAACACTCAGCAATCAACTTGTTTGATGTTGGGGGTGAGCAATGTGAGGGATTTTGAGCTAGGCTAAGGCAAGATTGATGAAATTTTGGTGCTTGAGGTCATGGGTGTGGAGAGAAGAAGAAGAAGATGGAGGAGAGAGAGAGAGAGATGGGAGCTCAGGGGGGTTTTGTGAGGAAGGAGAGGAAAAAGGAGCTAGACAGGTCTGGCATTTTCTTAGACAAAAATAACCCTCTCTTTTCTTTTCTTTTTGTTTGTCCTGGCTTGGTCTCACTTGTTAAACCCAACTCAGTTTGATCTTGCTAATCTGTATACTTCGTATTGCAAACCCCAAATTGATAGTATGACCCTTCGTTGATGGTTCGCTCCCATATATATATATATATATATATATATATATAAAAGGTTCGATTCGATAAATGGCGAAACTAATTCTAAGGTTGACAACCCAATCGTATTCGAGAAACGACTAAATAAATCGAATAACGATTTCAAAGGCTTAAGTTAGCATTGAATCGAAAATTTTTTAAATAGTTGACGATAATATTAATAATATAAATAGCGAAGAAACATTCTTTTTAATAAAATTATCGCTCACACAAGTACATCAATAATAATTTAACTAATATCGTTAACAAAATACGATTTTACGACGCAAAAAGATAATACGACCAGCTTAACGCAAATTAGAGAATGCGGGGGCTACACTATATATATATATATATATATATATATATATATATATATATATATATATATATGTGTGTGTGTGTGTGTGTGTGTATGTATGTATGTATGTATGTATATATGTACGTGTATATATATACATATGCATATACATATATATATGTGTGTGTGTGTGTGTGTATGTATGTATGTATGTATGTATGTA